>JAWPHD010005623.1:80000-159693 GCA_037043455.1 Cyrtodaria siliqua | reverse complement strand
GTATCGATCAAGTTTAACTGGCTTTGTGCAATGCTCGTAATCTCTTTTTAGTTGTCTTGGTCTCTAAGACATGTCAAAATGAATTAAGTTGAAGAAAATATCACTCATAGGACGCTAAATGTCAAACAAATAGTACAAATGATAGCAAATACAGACGATTGACAGGTCGGAGATCATTACACGCTCTGAGCAGCGTCGTGATAATTATGAATATACGAGTAAATAGAACGATGCCATATGAAATATTCAAGTGATTTTTAAAGAATATTAATTCAAGTAGAGAAAAATGTTTCTGACTGAAGGAAATATACAAACAATACATATAAACTCACATTTTCCGTGAGCTACCAGGTTTATTGTCATATTTTTTCGTCAATTTTTGCTCTTTCCGAACCGGAACTCTGTATTCGAACTGAGTGCACTGGGTCTGTTAGACGACATAGTTGATGTTTGTCTGCAATCTTGTCTTATCATGCTTATCGTGCCTTCAATGATTTATTCGTTTGTTGCTCGGGCTTCTGCCAATTCACTAAGTGGCTTCTTTGTGGCTTTTTATGCTATTATCTTTTGTATTTATATATACACGAGCATCTTTATGTTTTACTTGTATTGCCTATTAATGCTGCCTTGTTGGTTAGAGAATAGTTCATGGCGGGGATTTCTTTATTGACAATGTCCCGTTTTATTGGGATGACAATAGGGTAAGTGTGAGCTTTGGTGAATCCTAGAACCTGGTTTAAACACCCAGCGGCCATTTTTGCCACTGACCGTTCCAATGCGGTAGCCCTATTGTCAACCCTTTATTCCTTATTAACATTGCCATTCATGTTTGACTTTTTTGCGTGGTTTTGGGTTTACTGTGTTCTGTGAAAGCTGCATTTCCTGTTCGAATTTTATACTTATGTTTAATAAACAATATTTGTCCGGACTAGTTCTTCCGAACCTCTGGCAGGATTTCAATTAAACTTGACAAGAAAGATCAGTATCAAGCCTAGCTGAGCATGCCATTGCCTTATTCCGGTCGAATGAATTTTGGCGGCGTTATGGCCTTTTAAAGGTTTTAATACACACACTTTGTCTCGACTAGTTCTCCTGATCCCCTGGCCGGATTTAAACGAATCATGGCGGGGATGATGAGTACCAAGCCAAGTTCCGCTTTTTATCGCCTTGTTCCAGTTGAATGACTTTTGGCAGAGTTATGACCCTTTAAATGTTTCAATAAACTAATGTTTTACAGACTAGTACTACAAACCTGGTCAAAATGTTTATATCAATACACGCTCGGATTCACTCGAGGCAGGTCAGACTATTAACACTAGATTTATAATCCTTCGTTTATTGAACAATGCCATATTTTTGTCTTGTATATAGTCTTGCACCTTCATTCTGTATTTTAATTTCACCAAACGTTGCCAGATTGTTGATGTTAATGAAAACTCGGACAAGTTTGAGAACCAGCTATATTGGATTCGTAACACCAGAGTTATGACCAATGCTTTATTGAAACAAATACCATATTGTACCTTGAGATCACTTTAGCACATTTATTTTGAGATTATCTTTGTTTAACTTAGCCAGGATTTTGATATCAATGAAAGACACTTACAACATAGTTATGGCCCTTGATGTATTGAAACATGCCATAGTGTGCCTTGTGACAACCCTAACCCATCCACTTTTCATCTGATCTTTACAAAACTTACACAGTAATTATTTATACATAAAATATTGGAGGAGTTCTTGAACAAGTCAGATTCAATTGCTAATACTGTGTTACCTGTCCTTAAATTGTGAGCACTCTAGCTCCTCCATTTTTCATCTCATCTTAACCCAACTTACCCATAAGTTATATTTCTATAACATATCGGACGATTTCGTGAACCAGCCGGATCAATCGCATATAGTTGAGTTATTATCCCTTCTCATCATATTTGTCTTGTGAGCACTCTAGCCCCTACATGTTTTATTCCATTTTACTAAATTTACACAGTAGATCTTGGACGAGTTCTTAAACCAGTCAAATTTAATCGCTAATAGCTGAGATATGGCCATTGAATATCAAGTTAGCATTGTCACTCTTATTTGGGCTGGGACCTCAAGAGCAATTTGTTTGTTGACCCGAAATTCAAGATTGCTGCTGTTGCTAATGCTAAACATAGCCAAAACCTTAAATATAATCTTCTTCTCCAGAACGATTTTGATAACATTCTTTTAAAATTGATTGGTAACTATTAAACTATCAAGTTTCTGTTGTTTTTTTAATAAAAAAATGCCTGTGCCCCGGGCGTCCAAATGTCGTATATGGAGATTGTGCACTCTTTACATAGTCTTACACAGGAAAAAACGTGAAAAAAATGCAGCTGATGATTGACCACCCCCTATCGAATCAATCCCTACCCCGGCCGCCATTGTTTCTACATAATCATATTTTACAAAATCAGGGAATATTTTCTTTTCGTAGATGTTTTTGTTTGCGATCCCCGCGACTTCATTTTTACGAACTAGATTAATAGTAAATTGGTTGGCCCAATGGGTTGTTCGGTGAAACTTGAGGTACTAAACACTGCACTTTTGATTCACTTTTCTTTGTAAATTTCCACACCGCCTTTGGGCCAACCAATACTCAATCGAAACTGCTTAACCAATAACACATTTTGTGCATTAAAATGTGCGATTCTAGTTCGTACATATGAATCCTCATTTGAAACATTTGAAAGAGATCGGACGTGAATTTGTGAGCTCCGTATTTCTGTTATTTTTTTACGGATTATCTGAGGCTTTCTATTGTGAAAATTATATGAAATTGGAGATAATAATTCATAGTTTTAATATTTATTTTTTGGATTTACTGTGCTTGTAAAAAGTTGATATTTGTGGAAAAAACTAATCAAACGTGTATCAGTTATAAAGGAAATAAACTCATGTATAAAGAACTTCTTTGTGCTTTATGCTTCGCGCCCATCCTGCCAGTGTAAAAGACATTAGTTCACTCCTAGTGGGTCAATTGGAGTTTATTACATTTAATTTCTTGTGATCTATCCGGATGTTGGATAGTGTGGAAATTCAATGTCAAATAAGAACGAACGAAACGCGTTAATTGTAGGATTTCAAAGAAAGCTCTCTATGCCTTCAAACTTTCCGTGGCGGACAAAATTGAACTGGGAAATTGTGCTTTGTACAGCTGTTACAAGTTTAAATTTTTGTGAGAGTAAGTTAAAACAATCGTGGAAAAACTGTTATTTGATATGATAATGAATCTGTTTGAAAATTGTTCATGAAAAAATAAAATCGCAAAGGATAGTTCTATATAAAAAGGACAGTTGCAACACAAGAAAATGAATCCTAACCAAAATACTGATAGCAAACTGTATAACCTTAAATATTCGTCAAAGTCTGATGCCATTACAGTAACTGTTCACTCAGAACATACATACAATGAAATAAAACGCATCTTAGAAGACCTCTATGTCTTTCACAGAAATAAGAATGGGAATGGAATTGAGGCTCAGGTAACGGAAAACGACAAGAAGGTTGCTCTATCACTGTATGATAATAGAACGATATTCATACAAGGTAAAGGCTGTTGGAATTGGGAACTCCGAGTGTTCAGACCTTTGTCTGAACGTCTAACCAATTCAACTCCACAAACTGAAGTAACCGCGGGAAACGAAAACGTACGTTGTATATCATCAGCACAAGTGCTTACGCATTCGGAATGTAATTGGAATGAATCGCATTCGGTCACATCTACAGATGATTCAATGGCTAGTCAAAATCAGCAAAGAAATGGGGGAAATGAAATGCATGATCATTCTGAAAATGCACAGCCTACATGTCATGGAAACAGTACAAATGTGACGCCTTCTGCAACTAACTCTCCACGAAGCCCACTGTTTTATCTAAGTCAAATGAAAAACAGTTTGCGTAAGCCTAAAAACAGACAAACTCCCAAGAGTGTAAACAGTAGACAGCTTGATCTAGTTTCAAGTACTAAAAGCGTGACAAGTGAGGAACTCAACAAAGACATAGCACCTGTTAAAGAACCATATCGATCGACGGTATGTGACATAAGCAACACGCCCAAGAGTGGAAACAGTAAACGGAAAAATCACCGACCAAATTTCGTATCTGAGGAACTAGTAGGGGATGACTTTAAAGACGATGAAGAGACCACCCTTAAGCAACCATTCCAATCAAGGGAGTCCCATTCAGATATAACTGTGTTTAGTGCTGACCCAAACTTGGATGATGAAACCCTCGTAAAGCAACCATTCCAATCACTCGTGTCTGATTCACGACAATATTCTTTAACTGAGTTAAGTGATACCTCAACAGATGTTGATATGTCTCTCGGTAACATAAGAAACGAAGAGGAAGGGATGACAAGTGAAATTACGTCTGAAATGACATTCGATGATTCTACTAAATTGCCTCATCCAGTCTCAATCGTAAGACCAAACATTATGGAAGATACTGCTGAAAACGTGTACAAAATACAGATAGATCACCAGAAGAAGGAAAATAATGAATTACAACATTCGCTCAAAGAGCTTCTTTCTCAAACCAAAATATTAAAAAGCGAAAATGAGAAGTTGTTACGCATTTTGCAAGATGTTAAAGGTGAAAAGGAGTCAATTAGTAAAAAATTAAGTGAGCAGTGTCAGCAAATGGAGGAAAATGACAGTGCTATGGCACAAATTAAATCAAATCTCTGCAAATCGACAGCTGAATGCCTTATTTATGAAGAAAGCAACGTTAAGCTTAAGAAACAAATTGAACTCCTCTCAAAAGAGAAAACAGATTTAGTTGGTCAATTGATGAAATCAAGAGAGGCTTCAGATAGCATCGAATCAAAAGTAGAAAGTGCAACGGAAAGTGTAATAGTCAAACTTGCTAGTGAAGTAGGCAATCTTAAGGAAGTATTAGTCAACGAGTTGTTAGATATAAAAAATCAGATACAGAGATCTATGGCTCAGACAAATGACTCAAAGACTGACAAATCACAGTCAAAGGATCAACCCATAAACATCAGTCGAAACTTAAATCAGCCAGATATGACCAATCCGAGGAACAAAGGCTCGTCTAATAATGATGCGCGTACATACACAGCGTTCATAGCAGGTGACTCGATGACAAAGATTTTGAGTTCAGCAAGGATGTCTGATCCAAAACTGAAAGCAAACATCAGAAGTCATTCAGAAGGAAGAATAAGAACTATTGAAAACACGATTATAACAATGGCAGACACAGATCCGGATTACATAAAGAACACAGATGCCATTATCCTGCACGTCGGAACAAACAACGTATCTGATGCCGATTTATGCGAAGATATTACTGATGGACTCAGAGACACAATAAATACAATCCAAATCATTAACCCAAAGGCAACAATTATAGTGTCCTCTATTTTGCAAAGAAGAAACGACAAAGTTGTGAACGATATAATAAATAGAACAAACAATTCCTTAGAAGAAATGTGTATGAAGGATGGGCACCACTATCTCAATAACGATGCAAACTTCACCAAGTTTGGAATGCCTGGCACAACAATGTATCGTGACAACTTACATTTAAACACAAAAGGCGGTAAAGCTTTAGGCATTAGCATGAGGAATGCATTAAATACAGTTCTTGGAATCCCGTCAACTCAAGATAACGAGTCAGGGAATAGTAATGAGTATTTTCGTCGAGGGAGGTTTTCAGGGGGGAGAAGTACTCAAGACAACACGGAGATGATGTACAAGCCACAACCATCGTTCTACACACCACCTTGGATGAAGAACCGCAAGCCATGGGGTGCTCCGGGACATCAGTGGGCGTGAAACAATGTACTTCGACGGATTTTGACAAAAACAAAGACACTGATAACTGTTCTATAAATTGCATTTGTTCTTGTTCAAATCATTGTGTTAATAATGCCTGTTTTTGCTTAAACCATGAGGCCCAGTATTCTGTTAATTATGCTAAAAATGATACTAATAACAGTCTCTTGAATTCCAAATGTAGTCCAAGTCATCATGCTACTAAATTAAATGAAACTGATACTGTTACTGCTAATTTTAATGCTAATGATATTACTAATTGTAATCAAAATCCAACTTTTGACACATGGTTTACACAGAAGGGGCTCAATATAATTCACCCCAATATTCATTATCTTTATCCTAAGCTGGATGAGATTAAACTTCTTATATCACAACAACAACATATTGATATTATATGCTTATGTGAAACATTTCTGAACAATACGTTTTCGGACAATGAACTTCGATTAGAAAATTTCAAACTATTTAGAAAAGATAGAATTACAAATGGCGGTGGATTAATTATTTACGTCAGAGAAGATATACCATGTGTTCAAAGATTTGACCTTGAAAACAGTTCAGTTGAATCTATATGGCTTGAGATCCAACAACCTAATACTAAACATTTTCTACTATGCTATACGTACAGACCACCATCTTCAAATGCACAGTGGCTAAATAATTATACAGCTGCATTAGAGAAATCATTTCCAGAAGAAAAAGAATGTCTTGTCCTTGGTGACTTTAATTTCAATTTACTCAAATCAGATAGGAATGCCAAAACATGGCTTGATCTCATGGAGTCTGTCAATCTAACTCAATTGGTTACCAAACCCACTAAGGTAACAACTTGTTCATCTACATTGATAGACCATGCGTTTTCGAATATGCCGCAGAACATATCTGAAGTATCTATTCCGTTATACTCAATAAGTGATCATTATCCTATTTGTTTAACTCGAAAAGTTTCAGCTAAGTATATTAAAGGTCCTGTGCATAAAACCATAAGTTTTAGATCTCTGAAACATTTTGACGAAACTAGATTCATAAATGATCTTTCCGAACAACCCTGGTCAATAATTGACGTGTATGATAATCCAGACGATTCCCTGGATTTATTTATTGAAATGTTTAATGCAGTCCTAAAAGAGCATGCCCCAAAAAGAAAGAAACGCGTTAAAAAGTAAATCAACCAAATTGGATGAAAACTAATATTCTTGATGCAATTAAAAGAAGAGATTATTTCCACCAAAAAAAAAGACTCGGTAAATTACAAGATATGGAGGCAGAAAGTTAAAAGTATCATTGTACAAGCTAAACAACAATATTACAGTGAAACAATAAATTCAAATAAGCGAAATCCTAAACAACTATGGAATAGTTTACATGAGTTATCTGGATTTAAAAATCAAGTTCAGTCCAATTATATAAATGATGACGACGGAAATCCTATAATTGATCCGTATTTGGCAGCAAATACATTTAATACACACTTTTCTACAGTTTTTGAAAAGTATCAAGCAAATAACGCGCCCGTCACAAATTACACTAATGTCCCACTAGAAAATCTCATCGACGACAAAATGCGAACGTCTCCGAAATTTAATATTCCACTGGTACCTTTGTCCTTTGTTGAAAGTCAACTTAAATCTCTTGATACTACCAAGTCTACCGGTTCCGACGAAATGAGTGCCAGATTTTTGAAAATGTCTGCTACTGTAATCGCCCCCATTCTTACTAAAATATTTAACACCAGTATACTCACAACTATCTACCCACAATTATTCAAAAGAGCAAAAGTAATCCCAGTGCATAAAACGGGTCCTAAAAACGACAAGGCCAATTATAGGCCATATCAATACTTCCTGTTATTTCTTTAATATTTGAATGTCATGTTAGTATACATTTGAGACGGCATCTTGAAGAAAATAGGTTGTTTTATTCACGACAATCTGGCTTTAGGGCAAATCACTCGTGTCAAACTGCCCTTATACGAATATTAGATGACTGGATTGCAGCCATTGACAACAATGAAATTGTTGGTACTATATTTCTTGATCTGTCAAAGGCGTTTGATTTAGTTGATCATACTATATTGCTGCAAAAGTTAAAAATTTACAAAATAGATAGTTCTGCACTTTCCTGGTTTTCATCATATCTGAAAAACAGACACCAGCAAGTTCAGGTTTCTGGTATAACTTCAGAATCTTCACTCATTGTATCGGGTGTACCCCAAGGATCTGTATTAGGTCCCTTATTATTTTTAATCTACATCAATGACCTGCCATTGTCTATGGAAAACACTGTCACGGATATTTTTGCAGACGATACAACTCTTTCAACTTCTAATTCATCTCTTGTCGATGCTGCAAATTCACTCAATAATGACCTTATCAACGTCAACGCCTGGTGCGATACTAATCGCATGTCTATCAATGCATCAAAAATAAAAATAATGTATCTCTCATCTAAGAACAAAATACATCATATTTATCATAATGCCCCTTCTATTCAGTTCAAAGATGAAACTATTAATTGTAGTTACGAAGAAAAAATACTCGGTGTTACAATTGACAATACCCTCTCTTGGAATACCAAAATTGATAAAGTTCTGAAAAAATGTAATTCATTGTTATACCTGTTATCTCGCATAAAGATTTACCTTTCTATACCTATGCGCAAATTATTTTTCAATTCTTATATCTTACCCCATCTTGATTACTGTTGTGTGATATGGGAAAATTGTAATACTTCTCTCGAAGATAAACTTGTAAGGTTCCAAAAAAGAGCTGCGCGACTTATCCTAGATAAAGAATTCGATACTCCTTCCGTGGAACTTTTTACCGAACTCAGTTGGATGACATTTCCCGAAAGAGTTATATTTCAAAAAGCAATCATTATGTTTAAAACAGTAAATGATCAGGCCCCTGCTTATCTTAAAGACGCATTTACTCTCACTTCAAATGTCCATATGCGGAATCTAAGATCATCATCAAATCTTCAGCTATATTCCCCAGGCCCAATAGTGAGTTATTCAGAAAGCCATTTGCTTATTCAGGCTCTAAAGTGTGGAACTCTCTTCCCCACCATATACAAAATGCCCAATCTGTAAATCAATTCAAAACATTGTATTTACAGTGGATTCACCATCCGATATATTAGTAAATGACTAAGTCTTGCAGTTCTATTTAAACATATTTCCATTTACTGAATATACCACTTTAAATGCATTTTTACTTGTAAATATTGTATATATTGTATTGTTGAGGGCCTCATGGTAGATTGACTAGTTTCAAATGAGTTCTCTCGTTAAATAAAGTCTTTATTATTATTATTATTATAATCCGCGAAGCTACAACAAATATTTAGTGTTTTAAATGATTTTATATAAAATTATATAGGAACGACGTAAAAAGTCTTCATTGGGAAACATTTGTTTTGCGTGAATACCATTCATTTGAAACAAACATAAAGATAGTGTTGTAACAATATCAGGCAATATTAACCCACTCTAAATTTGCCCTGAATACTGCCCCAAATATATAACCGTCTGGCTTTCCGGCATTTTCGCGCTAAAAGTATAATGTCAGCATGTGTCAACCCCTAATTCATCGGAAACATTTAGAGACAAAATAAGGAGCATTCCATGATTTCATTATTATATCAAATTTGTCGTCATATGACTGTTTTGACATTTACATGGTAATGTCATTTCTAATCTGGGATAACTGCGATGAATAAGTGTTGTATGAACAATGTTTATGTTGCAGGCGCCCTTTTTCATCTCTTCTGGTCGAAAGCTATGTGAGTTGATGAGAGTATACGATGTCCGTCGTTTGTCCGTCGGTTAACTTTTGCCTTGTGATTTCATTGTTAAATTGATCTTTAACCAACTGTGTCAGATTGTCTTGTCAATAAAAATTCGGAACTTGTTCGAA
This sequence comes from Cyrtodaria siliqua, assembly GCA_037043455.1. Classification (NCBI taxonomy): domain Eukaryota; kingdom Metazoa; phylum Mollusca; class Bivalvia; order Adapedonta; family Hiatellidae; genus Cyrtodaria; species Cyrtodaria siliqua. The sequence goes on along the minus strand of JAWPHD010005623.1, from coordinate 149,948 downwards.
AACCAACTAAGTCGGATTAGTAACACATGACCCTTGTTTTACTGAAATATAACATATTCTGTCTTTTGAACAATCTAACATCTTCATTTTATATTTATTCTTTAAAATGATCAAACTGGCCCGATTGTTGATATCAATAAAAGTTCGGACAAATTCGAATACTAGCTATAGCAATTCTACTAAAGGTGTATATGTAACGTTTAATCAGATGTGTCATACTTACATCATCTTACTATCAATTTCCTATAGGAATTATATTAAATGTGTATATGTAACATTTAATAAGATTTGTCATACTTTCACCAACTTGCTATCAATTTCCTATAGGACTTTTATTAAATGTGTATATGTAACGTTTAATCAGATGTGTCAAACTTACATCAGCTTATTATCAATTTCCTATACGAATTCTGTTATATGTGTATATGTAACATTTAATAAGATTTGTCATACTTACACCAACTTTCTATCAATTTCCTATCGGAATTCTATTAAATGTTTATTTGTAAAGTTTAATCAGATGTGTCAAACTTACATCAGCTTATTATCAATTTCCTATACGAATTCTGTTATATGTGTATATTTAACATTTAATAAGATTTGTCATAATTACATCAGCTTACTATCAATTTCCTATAGGAATTCTATAAAATATATACTGAAACAAACAAGTAAAGATACATACTTTAGGCCCATATTAAATATTAATACCATTTTCAAATGTTTGTAAATCAACTTTATCAGTTTGGTTGAACGTCCGACACTGTATTTTAACAAATTTCGATTGTGTTACAATAAAAATACACGCCATGGATGGTGTTTTTCGATGTGCACGTGCTACACAGGAAAAGCATGATGCATTACATCTACAAACACACAAATATCGGTGTTACACAGATATTGTACCTGTATTTAAAGAAAGCGTAAACAATTCGACAGATTTCTTCTACTGTTATGCCGAGACTAAATCAAATTCAACGGCTTTTAACCATTGGAATGCTCGAAGCCAACGTACGTCACACTGACGTCGCCGCTCACTTTGGGGTCTAGAATCACTAACTCGTTTATTAGGTCGTTATCGAGCACATGGAACGGTTGATTACCTCCCTCGATCCGGCAGGCCACCTGAGACGACCCCTGCACAGGACCGTCACATTAGGACGTCACATTTACGTGACCGTATCTACCGGCTACTAATACTTTCACCGTAACGCCTGGGAGAACCAACAACAGAATCAGTGCTCAGACCGTCCGAAACAGACTTCCAGAGAGAGGATTGAGAGCCAGGCGTCCATACCACGGATCGATCTTGACTCAACGTCACCGCTCGTGAAGGCGTCAGTGGGCAGGTAGGCATCTCAATTGGACGTGGAACAAATGGAATACCATACTTTTTACGGATGAATCTCGATTTTGTTAGAGGCGGGGGGACGGGAGAGATAGGGTGTACCGTAGGCGCGGTGAACGCTATGCTGACGCCTGTGTACGCGAGCTTGACCGTTATTGTGTCGGAAGCGTAATGGCTTGTGGTGGCATATCATTCCGCAACCGAATCCCATTGATAATAGTGCGTGGTAACTTGACACGGCAGCGTTATCACGATGACCTTTTAGCCCCAGTTGTAATACCATTCTTTAACGTTCACAGAAACGTTACGTTGTTGCAACAAGACAACGCTAGGTGTCAAACAGCTCGTATATGTAGTGATTATCTAAACCAACAGCACATTAATGTCCTACCATGGCCAGCACTCTCCTAAGACTTGTCCCCATCGAGCATTTCTGGGACGCACTGGACCGTCGGACAGTTGGAGACCTTCTTACTTCAGGAATGGAACTCTGTACACCAATCCAAAACCTAATAAATTCAATGCGGAGGAGATGCACCCAGTATTAAACGCGAGCGGAGGCATACCCGATATTGAATACTTTCAAAACTTGCAACTGTGCCCCTGTGATTTAACAAACGATTAAGCAACATTTTTATTCGAAGTAAATGAACAATGCTCAGCTTAAATGATGTGTTACATCCTATACTTTCATGCTTTCAGTAAAAATACAGAAATTAAAGAAATGTCAATAAAATAATACATAGCTGAATTCATATATCGTTACTTGTTTGGTTCAATATATATATGTTACGTCTAATAAGATTGTCATACTTGCATCTGCATGCTATACTTTCCTATAGGAATTCTATTAAATATGTCTTCCCTCTGACGTTACGTCGCCTTTCCCGTATAGCAAAATGGGGGGAAATCAGACTTATCACCTTGATAAAAACAACAGAGATTAAACGTGACAAAGTTTAATGAAAAGTAATACAATAACTTTAGTAATGCAAAGCAGAAACATTTATTTAAATGACCAGTACATAGTGTACCTCTTTAAAATGTAAATAAACAGTTACTTTAATGGTTGAAATGAACATTTATTTGTTAATTTGAATGAATGACAGACGGATACAGATTTGACATATGTGACATCACATGACCCCTAAACACACAAAAGCATATATCCCAGAATGCATATGTTCTTATAATAAAACTAACTTTGTGAAGAAACTAACAGTTGACACTCTGAAAACGGACTATGGATGAAACAGGTACACTATCCTACACTGAATGAAATAACTGTTACTGTATGCAATTATAAAATTAAAGAGAAATTACTTAACATTCTGCATTTAACTGTACATACATTCGGATATGCACTATTCGTACTCTATTGACATTGTACATTCCTATTAATAATTGCTGACAGTTATATACTGTAACATGGGCGCACATGCTAAAATTTAATAAATAATACTTTAAATTGAATTAATAGATATCATTAACACACAGCATCAAACATACTTATGTAGCACATAGCACATAATGACACATTGGTCTGCTACAGGGCATCACACAGCCCCCTCTTTAGCGTGTCCAGCTTCTTCAAGATATAAATAACATACGTCTTAACAATGAATACTTGAATATTCAAAAAGATACACCGACACGTATCATTAAAATGTTAAATTAGTGAAGTTAAATTACAAAACTTTTACATACCGCCATTATATTCAAATTATACAGTAACATGAAAAGCTATAATACATGTTTTATAGCATGGGGAGTACGGACATGTTTGAAAGGTATTAAAAGGATGATAATCTTAGCATGACATATTAGCAAGAATTTGACCGATCGATTATCAGTCAAGTGACACATCTCCAAAATTGGGGAAGTGACACAATCTGTGTTTGCCGACTTCAATACTATACAAATAAAACAATGAAGTTTTATAATAATTGTATTCAAAGCATTATAGTTTAATTGTATTTTGTCTTTTGGTTATGTCTGATTTCAAAATGCCAGTTTGGATGAATGTATTATATACAGTAACAAACATTTCAATATTTCATGATAAGGGTAACACTACGTATAGCCGCTTCACTTTTATGGAAGCGCATATAAATATTATGGAATGAGTTTCTAAAGCTAGTATAATTGTGAAATGAACAATTTTATCATATTTATTTATTTTAAAGTTGTGGTTATCCCACAACGAAGTTTGTACAGCTCAGTAAGTGTGGCAGGTTCTCCGACAGGACTCGAACTTGGATCTCTTTTCTCGAAAGAAAAGTATGCTTCCCAACAGCAAAGAGCGTACAAAAAATTAATCAGCCAACGTAAATTTAGATTTAACATATTTAACTTCAAATAATGTATATTTACATAATCCATTTTGGGCACTGATCTTAACTCTTAAAGCATGTCCTTTGAATCTTCCAGATGATGCAGGTTATGCCTATAAATTAATTCCAACACTTCATTAAAAGGAAACCCAGTGAAAACAAGCAAATTCATCGGAGTACAATTCCCCTGTATATGTAACCACGTATCTTAAAATAGTGGACACTCCTCAATCCTGCCAAATTTCATAAGACAGCCCTCAAGAGAAAGTAAACTTGAGAAAAAATGTTTTTTATTTAAATTAACAGCAACCTTGAACCTTGACCAACCGTCCTGAATAACAATCCAGTGCTTCTCTTTCAATGAGCTGCACATTTTGATGAAGTTTTGTTAAACTCCATTGAGATACTGTGAAGTCAACAGTTACCTTGACCTTTGCATAACGTAACTCTTTGCATAAATGACCTGAATAACAATCGCATGCTTAGTTCTCCATGAGCTGCACCTCGTGGTGAATCTTTTGATAAATCCCTCAAGGGAGACCAAAGTTACTGAGCGAAAAGAGGTGTAGTTTCATTGTGAAGTCTAGTTAAAATCACGCAATGGGAACTAATTGTACTGAGCGGAAACCATTTTTTATTTTATTTATAGTGACAATGACCTTGAGGCTTGACCTTTTGACAAAAGAACCTGACTAACAATCCCTAGCTTTCTGCCCACGAGCCACACCTTGTGGTGAAGTTTACTAAAAATCATGCAAGGAAAAATCTATTTGCTGAGTAATAACCAATTTAACATGTACTAACAGTGACCTTGCTCAAAAAATCAAATTTCCTAAATAACAATCATGAGCTTCATTTAAATGAGCTGCAGGTTGTGGTGAAGTTTCGTTAAAAACATTATGGGAAGGTGAATTTATACAGCAAAAACCAATTTTTATTTATAGTAACTGTGATCTTAAACTTCGGACAAATGACCTGATTGTAAATCAGTTTTGTTAAATCCTTCAAGGGAAATTAAAGGTATTGATTGGAAACCAATTTTCTATAGCAAGAATGACCGTGACTTAAAATAAACTACCTAAAAAAACAATTGTAATCAATCTTTCCATGAGACGCACTATGTGGCGAAGTTTTATTAAAATACCTTAAGGGAAAGTGAATGTATTCAGTTAACTCTATGTTAACAATGATGGCCATGTTTAATGACGCATACAAATGATTTTCAACAAGAACCAACATGATGTCATGCTGATCATTTTAGAAAAAATCCCATATCAATATCACTTATAGTTTTCAAAAAGTGGGTGTTACAAGCTTGTTTTTTTAAATCTATTTTTAGCCAAGGCGACCATCTTGAAATCCCGGCCGACCTGAAATTAAGCTAGGATCAACTAGACATCAAGTGCAACATTCCTGTAAAGTTGCATGAACATCTGACAAGTAGTTTCAGAGATGTAGTCGCTACAATTTTTTACTAATGTATATAACTATTGTAAACCAAGATGACCGCTGACAGCAATGTTTAACGTCAAATCCAAAACAAGCAATGTTTTGCGCAAGCGTAAAAAAGCTGCCGAGAGACAAAAAGTTAACATAATAATATATCAAGTCACGGGTGTTAAAACAAAATTGAAAAATAAAAATGTTGTCACGTAGACATAAACATGCCACGACCGTTTTTCCTTACATTCTTCCCGATTTGTACCATCAGTTCTTCCTCCTAAGCATTTTAAATCAATGTGGGCGACCTAGCTTCTTTCTGTTCAAATACCTTGACCTGCCTTACATATTGATTTCAATTACCTTGTAACATCAGCACAGAAATACAATTGTTCACATATAAGGGATACGTGTGCGTTAGAGTGTGCATTAAATCACATATACACTGTTCACTGTTACCATGTGTAATTATAACATTGCGTTATCAAAGTGAAAAATGTAAAGGAACTGTTGCTACCTTACCATCAGCAATAATGAAACCAATGAAAATTAAAAAAAATGGAAATCATCAGGCTAGAACCCTACCTTCCTGGGCAGTAGCACGGCGCCTCGATCAACTGCGCTATGGAGGCTTGTGAATTTCCGTCGCTAATATGCATATAATAGTAATGATTACATGTTATATTTCAGTAGACTGGTTTACGAAAACGTCATTTCAGCAAGTGAAATGGTAACCTTTCAACGTTACAAAATATGTGTTTATACCATTCAAGTTTTTCAGACGAGTTCTCTATAAATTCAAGTTGTAAAACATGCTTATTACTACTTACATGAGACACAGTCTGTTAACCATAGACATATATAAAAGCCATATAAGAGTCAGCTGGCAGCTGAAAAAGTCCCATATCAATATCACTTACAGTTTTCAAGAAGTAGCTTCTACAAATTTGTATTTTTAAAAATCTATTTTTATTCATGGCGGCCATTATCAATTTATGGCCGACCTGAATTTTTGCCATGGTCAACTAGACATCAAGAGCAACATTCCTGTGAAGCTTCATGAAAACCTGTCGAGTAGTTTTATAGGAGAAGTTGCTACAAGTTTTTACTATTTAACTATGTAAACAGAGATGGCCGCTGGCAGCCATGTTTCATGTCGAATCAAAATGATTTTCGTCAATGACCAACATAATGTCATGTTGATCATTTGAGAGAAAGTCCCATATCAATATCACTTATAGTTTTTAGAACGTAGTCCCTAATTGTTGTTTTAAATCTACTTTTAGCAGTGGCTGCCATCTTGAAAATCCGGGTGGCCTGATGAAGTTTTGCCGGGATTAACTAGACATCAAGAGCAACAATCCTGTGAAGTTTCATGAAAATCCGTCATGTAATTTCGCTGCCAGTTTTTATTATATTACTCAATGTAAACAAAGACGGCTGCTGGCAGGCCATGTTTGATACCGAATCAAAATATATTTCGACAAGGATCAACATCATGTCATGATGATCATTTTAGAAAAGTCGCATATCATTATCTCTTATAGTTTTCAAGAAGTAGTCGCTACAAACATTTTTTTAATCTATTTTTATTCGTGTTGAACTTCCACATTCCTGTGAAGGTTCATGAAAATCCATCCAGTAGGTTCAGAGGAATAGTCGCTACAAGTTTGTACTACATTACTCTATGTAAACAAAGATGGCCGCTGGGCGCCATGTCGACAACGACCACATCATGTTGATCATTTTAGAAAGAGACCCGTATCAATATCATTTATGGTTTTTGAGAAGTCCATCTTGGATTTTAAATCAATGTGATTTTTTGCTAGGATAAACTAAACATCATGGGCTACATTCCTGTAAAGTTTCATGAAAATCCATCCAGTAGTTTCAGAGGAGTAGTCGCTACAAAAACGAACGGATACTGCACCACGGCTAAAGCTCTGCTGATCTTTGATTAGTAGAGCTAAAAACAAACAAAAACAGATAATTTTACTGCATTAAACGTCTGAAAATCGAATATGGATTTATTTCACTATTTACTAGAACATGTAAACGCAAGAGTTAAGCAAGCTTGTATACCTTTTTAACATAGCATACATTTTAAATCAGTTGTTTTAATTAACGGCTACATTCATCGGGTGATTTAATGCAAAAGTGATGGTAACATAGCATACAAAAAGTCAATAGTGCTTGACAGAAAGTCTATATCATCTCTGTAGGTTGGAAATAAATTGTCGGTTGTTTACAAAGTCAGATGAGGGATCATGTATTTTCAAAGGTTTGCAACTCTAGAGTCGGACTGTAAATGTAAGTTATGAAATCAATTGATACAAAACTAGAAGAATGTTCCACAGAACACTTGGGTCAATTGCCTTGTGCTTTTTTCAGCATGTACAATCACACTATAGAAAGAGGCATAACTCTGCCAAAATGAAAGTCAGTAAGTTATAGGTCATATTAACACATTTCTTGAGGTCAGATGAAGATGTGTGTGAAGTTTTATGAACATAGGCCAAATACTTTTCAAGTTATTACGGCCAAGATTAGGTTGCAGATTAAACTGCGATGGACGATGGCGACGACAATGGACAAAGTGATCCCTAAGGGTCTGCCGTGCTACGCAGGCAATACAAACTGACATAGTAATGTTCATTGGTTTCAAGTACAAAAGAAATTAAACCGTACATTAATGACAAAATCAGGGGCAAGTCTGATTCTGGGGCAAGTTACACAGCCATTTAGGGGTGTATTTTTGATTAAGAGAGGATGGAATCTATGTAAACAATAGCGCATATTTTCTGATATTATTAAAATAAACTAATACTTTATAAATGCAGAACTCCAGATAAGCAATTTTTGGGAGTATTATTATTTAAGAAATTAGCAGTAAAAAAGATATTGGGAGTGAAAATCAGCATTGCAAATTAAAAATGCTAGTTTAATAAAGTCGTATTTTGTAGTAAAATGCGAAACCATTATAACATTTACTCTTTAAAATAATCTGAATCAGCACTGCAAATTTAATTAGGAGGTAAAATACCCTTTGAAATGGAAGTTTATATGGAGCTCTGAACAGTCTTCACGAAACATATTTTGAGCTACTAGCCCATCGGGCATGTGACTTATAAAACTTTATCAGTCGGGTTTACATTGCGGTATTCATTCATACTAAATATTGCTCCTTCGTCCCCATCGTCGTTCGAAAACGGCAACTAAAATTGAAAACCAGTCTGTTCTGAAACGAGAGTTGTTTCCTGCGATGATGTATAAACAAAATAAATCGACTTTTAAATTAGTTTACAAGCTGTCGTTAATTTTTCGGTCTGATTTCGTTCCGATTAATTTTGGCATTTTCGTCTAATGTTTAACATGCCCGCTTGCAAAATGTACATGCTCAACATGATTTTTACTGACTGTGGCCTTCCGGCTAATTTCGAAAGATTTAACAAACTCATATGTTGTTTTCTTTTAATTGTCTTACAATAGCGAATAATACACTCGCTCGTTTTCAAAACATGAATATGTATACTGTTAGACGTTCACACGACAGTGTACAAGCTGTATGTATTTGATACATTTGTAAACATCTACTTCACCTCAGTAAAAATGTCACTAAAATGTCCCCTTACAGTTCTATAAAGGCATATATCTACATGTACCATGATAAAGGTAATAATCAAAAGATGCAATTTCCTATGCCACGCCTCCTCCCAACCTGACATTAATGATTTATCTCAAATATTGTTTAGTTCATGTGATGGATGGAAGTCGGTATTGTGTTATTCCATTCATTTGTTGTTCAATAAACGGTTTAACTTTCTCATATTCAGAACTTCATACATTTATTTCCGTGTCGGAAGTAGATATGTTTCAATTTTGACTGGTTCCCAGTTTCGCGTTCGTTAGTCAATGCTAAATTGACACACAAACGTTCGAGTCTTGTTTAAGAATAGACTGATATTTTGATAACTTTTTCCTTCGATTTCATGATGGTCCGATCAATGGGAAGTTACTACAGTTTAATAGCGTAATAAAGGCCTACATGTTCATTCCTTCTAGCCTTCTAGGGACATTTTGGTACCCACACTTGCTCAAATACCAAATAAATTACTGACCACGCAGTTGCGTGAGACTCTCAGTGTATACCTATACTCCGGCGTGGGGTTACGTAGCTGGTACTGCACCAAAGAAAAATGGCGTTCATTAATACCGAAATACCGAGTCTGCGCATGCGCGTCGGAAATAAACAGGAAGCCAAAACTCTTTTGAATAATACCAATAATATACAGACGTTAAAGGATCTACTTTATATGTAATTACGTCCCGTTCATGTATCTTCATCCATTAGTGTTTTTCCGTACTAGAAAAAGAAATCACTTAACAAAATGTCACTATTAACACTATGAAGGAATCCTAAGATCGAAGTGTTCACAATGAAACGTAATACAACTGTGTTTAAAAATGTTTCAAGAATTATTGTTCTGTAAAATGTCCATCCCATAGGGTTATCTATATCGTCTGGTCTTCCATTTTTCATTGTAGCTGTTCTATCTATATTTATGTATACGTCCCTGTATAATACGTCCTATATAATTATCGTATAGTCTTCCGTCGCCCTCCCTATATATGTAGTCACTGTAACACTTCCTATGAAATTATCATCTTGCCTTCCGTCTTTTGTTATGGCTGTCGTCCCCGTAAATCTCTCCAAACTCGGGATTTTACTAGGGGCCTGTTTTCTTACCTTCTTTCTCTGTTCGCCTTGTTCCGCTCGTCTTCATTCCGTCTTTTCCGTTCTTTCTCATTTCGTTGCTCATAGTCTCATCTTCGCCTGACTCTCTCTCCTTACCCTCTTTCATATCCTTGATTGCTGTCCCAAGCGTTATGCATTATCTCTCCAGCGTGACCATTGTCTCATTCTGTTTGATTAACGTCTTCTCTAAACATCTTATTGCCCTACTGTTAGCTATGACGGCCTCTGTCAGTTTGGTCATGGCTTCAGCTTGGCGGTTGGCTGTCGATGAACAAGATGAGCAGGATGATGACCCACTGTCAGAAGGCGCTGGGCGAATTTGCCCGAGTCCTCTTAGTTGGGGGTCCTCATCCATTTCAGCCAAAGTCAGCTCTACATGACTGGGCAATAGGAGATGCAAAATATCTCCTCCTCTTCTACCTCTCTGAGGCACATAACGATACGTCTGTCGCACCTAACATCAATACCCAACGCGATCAAACTCCATCAATTTGACCGTGTCATGTCTCATTATTCTCCACTATTTCTGGCCATTTTCTGATAGTAGAACGTCATGTTCTACTGAATCAAATATTCTTCTCAACCCAGCCGCTTCTAAAGGCCATACATTTTCCACTTTATTTCCACCATTTCTTTTCTTTCACTTCCGGTGCTTGTTCCCTCCACATTAGTTTGACATATGTACACATTGCATACTGTAACTGAACTTATTCTCCTCCTCGTTTTACTTCTCCAAAATATATTATCTACCCCATATGTCTACTATCCCGTATGTTGTCTGTTTCCTACAAGTATATTCCTATTCCCGTGTCAAAATTTAAACGATCATAGAGATGTGACGTTGTGCTTTAGTCGTTTCTTTACTCTTCTTCCAGTTGTGTTTGTGTGTGTGTTTGTGTGTGGGTGTGGGTGTGAGTATGCTATTTGCCCCTAGTGTTGATTAGTTGTACGAACACTTTTCATCTTGGATTAACCTTCCCATAGTTGCTATATTAAAATTATTTAGAGCATCTCCCATCCTTAGCGGCATTCAGCCCCCTTCTCTCTCTAATGATCCACCTTAGTTCTTTCTCACCTTCATAAGGTTTGATTTTGTTATGATGAACCAATCGCTCTCTACGACTGCCGTATAGCTAAAGTAAAAAAGTTAACATTTGAAATGTTACTTTTTGACCATACATGGGCCCTCGTGTAGACGTTCCAGTTCATGACATATTCCAACTTTTCTTGTCTCAGCCAGTAGCCAAACTACATCTCCGACCTTGTATTCGTTAAGAGCGACTTTAACGTTATATATTTGCTTTTTTGGCTGCTTCTCCCAAGTGTTTCCGGGCTACTTCATGGGCATGGGCAAAAATCGAACAGGAAAAGTAGCATTCAAGGGCAACAGTCAACCACAAACAAACCACAACACACACAGAAACAAAGACCAACTTTAAAGATGAACAAAATGCCAAATTAGACAGTAAGGTAAGTGTGAGGATTGGTGCACACTAGAACCTGGTTTAAACCCCAAGCGGCTTTTTTGCCACTGACCGTTCCAAGGCGGTAGCCCTATTGTCAACCAATGTGTGTTTGTGATGTCTTACTTTGCCTTTTATTCATTTTTATATATATAGTTTGTGTCTGTGTGTGTTTGTGGTTGACTGTCGTCATTGAATGCTGCTTTTCCTGTTCGACTTTTTATCTATATATAGAAGTTAGTTTGTGATAGTCCTTGTCGCAGAAGAGTTCTTAAATTACTTTTATATTTAGAAAGAAGATCAGGGTCACGATAATAAAATTGTGCAGAAGTTTTACGCAGTTAATGATAACGAATAATAAAGTCCTCAACTCGAGTACAAGCTCTAGAGAAACAAATAAGTTGAGTCACATAGACTCCATAAGAAGTAAGAAGTTGCTCGGGGAATTTCTCCATCTACATGGGGATAATTAACAATATCAAAATAATCATCTCTCTTGTCATAAATTTTGCTAATTGTTTCACCATTTTTAATGGAGAAATGTAAATCTAGAAAAGAAGCGTTAGTATCAGAAATAGTAGCTTTGTTAAGTTGAAGTTCTTTAGGGTATATATTATTAACCAGAGTAAAAAAGAAAGGGTTGTCAATGTTCAATATATCATCCAGATGCCGAGAAGGGTGTTATTAAAGTCTTCAATAACATCTTCCTAGGTATCTGGTGAAAGACTCAACACGAAATCCCTTTCATATCAATATCAAAACAAATCTGCGACAAGTGGTGCACAGCTCATATCCATAGGGATACCAACAATTTGTCTATAAACGGTCGTTCCATACCTGACAAAAATATTATCTAATAGGAAGATGAGTGCTTCACAAACTTCTTGACAGGGCCACATAGTGTTATTGTCTAAACTGCCGACCAATAGACCAAAGCATATTAATCCCTGAGTTTTCAAAAGTTTTAGCATAATATAGTTTAGCGTGATCTTTAACGGCAGTAAGACAAGAAGTTAAAAGTTTGGAAATGTTTGTGGTGGTACAGGCACTAGAATTCGAAATAAAGCGGGACTTATACGGATTTTATGTAATTTCGGAATCCAGTACATAGTTGGTAGTTTGTTCTGCATTTCCTCTACCCCAGCTTTGAAAGTAATGCGGCGAGTGATATGTGTGGAAACAACATCATCTTCTGTAGATTGAACTGGAGTTTACGAATTTGTGCTACGGAGTTCCTGAGATAAAACATTGACATAATGTAAGCGTCAAACAATAATTACATTATTAGCTGCTTTTTGAGCTGGAACTAGAACAATTTTTTTATGAAATTCTCGCATTCCCGATTTTAAATAACGAAAGGAAAACCTAGGTCTCCGAGGAAGTAAAGAGGGGTTAGCATTATAAAAGTTATTATTATTATTAGCTGCTATAGTTAGTCGACTTATTCCCTATATGAAGTAATATCTTCGCCTGGTATGGTGGTTTTACTACTATACACTAATTCAGCATCTCCCTACCCATTGTCAGGAGATTAGTCTTCACTTTTGTAGACTCACATGGTGTTGCTCTATACGCCCCCGCTAAACATCCGACATAAAACCATGCATTATTTCGGATCTTAATTCACCTGGTACTACAAACTGCAAGTATTCTCCGGTGTCATTTTCTTTCTTGAAATTCTTGACAATCAGACCGTCTGTTCTAGCATGTCCCACAGTACCCAAAAATGTATCGATGCGGGACTCATAGTAGACACTTCTTTACCTGTCTGTTTACTGTTCTCTGGCTTAGCTTTCAAAAAAGAGCATGATAATGGATCTTTGGAAATATTGCAGTCTCGGTTTGATTGAGACTGTTCATGAGCGGTAGTTATATATGCTAGCTACCAAGACTGGTCCAATGTCACTATCGCTTTCCTGTAGTTTCTGGCGTTCCATGGTCGATCTGCCACCGACTCATGACCATTGGATACCTTGATGATCTGGCTGTGTCTTTTCAGCATCAGGTGATTTTGATGGACCTGGTTGATCCCACTGTTGACTTACACTTTTGATAACCTCTGTACCATTCTGCTCAGTTTGGTTTATATCTACAGTTGGGTCTATCGCTCCAGGGAACTTTACATTATCGTAAAATCCCTGTAGCATTATGTCTGCGGCGCGTTTATGGCACTTCTTGCATGGACCGCATTTTAGTGATTCTAACATGTCCCCCTCATTGCAGTTACAGTCCTTTGGATTTTGACATCTGGATAGGGCATCGCAATGACCTTTTTTCTTGCCCGGCTATATTCTATGACAAAAGTCATATTGAGACAAGACTTGTATCGGTTCTTTCAACTTAAAAAGCAACACAAGTACCTGGTGGTCAGTTCTGACTAAATACCTCCGGCCCAAGATGTACTGTCGAAAATCCTTAGTTCTTTCTCCGATTGATTCCCACATCTGAGGCATCCGTACCCAGCGTGATTTCTCCTCCATCATTTTGGGGATAACCCATACTTTCAGGGCTGACGAGAACTTTCTTCAAGTTTTGAAATGTGTCTTAAGAAAACGACGGTAGTATGACCCCATGGCCACAAACTGCTTAACATGTTTGGAAGATTGAGGTCTCGACCATTCAATTATCTTTGCGATATTTGTAGGATTGGGTCTCACACCAGCGCCAGATACTACATGACCCAAAAATGTGACTTCATCCTGCAAGAGCTCACATTTCTCGGGTTTTAATTTGAGACCCTCACGTTGTAACCGCTGAAGTACTTGTTCTACTCTTAAGGTGCTCATCGAAGTTGGAGCTAAACACCACTATGTCATCGATGTATTTTAGGCAGATTTCCCACTGTAATCCCAGTAATACAAGCTCCATGGTTCACTGAAAAGTGCTTCCACTGCAGTTAAGCCCTTATGGCATACGGGAAACAGAAAGCGCTCTTAGGTATGTCTGATTCCTTCAAATGGATTTGAAAATAACCACTGGTTAAGTCAAATGTACTGAACAGACAAGGTCCAGATACCGCATCTAAACAGTCCTGTACTCTGGGAATTCGAAACCCATCTGGTTTCACCAGTTTTTTGACCCGCCTATAGTTGAGGCATGACCTTACAGCACCCTATTTCTTGCATATGAGTACGATGGGAGAAGCCAAAGGTGATGTACTCTTACGTATCACGCCTTTTGATAAAAGTTCTTCTATCGTCTTCTCCTGATTTGCGTATGCCAGAGGTACGGTGCCGCATCTCCAGTATCTACAGAGTGCTCGGCTAAGTGAGTGAGTCCTAGATCCCGTTCGTTCTTGGAGAAGGTGTCCTGATACTTAATTAATATCTCATCTACCGCTCGTTGTTCTGCAGGCTGTTTCACCAGTTCTTTCTAACAAGTCTTTAAGGTCGTCTGGTACTGTTAGATTTGATGTTTGACCATTCTCTACCTCTGATAAAACTTTGCATTACCAGTGCTTAAGTGTAGCCGTCTTATACATAGGTTATTGAGGTTTTCATCTTCATATCCATATTGATATTGGGTTAGTATTTGGGGCGGACATTTCACAACCTCTGCTTGACCGATAACAGCATTTTGGTGGATTATTACTGCTTACGAAAACGGATTGAGTAGTCTTATTTTCTTAATAACTCCATGATTCATGTCTATTAAAGTTGAAGCCATTTGTAGAGGGTAGCGTTCTTTAAACTTCTCAGCGGGTTCAACAATATATTATGTATCCTCTGATAAATCGTCAGCCTCTTCACGCTCTATATAGACGTCAATTAAGGCTTCACTACCTCCAGGGATAGTGCAATTGTCGGCCTCTTTTACTTTGCGCACATTATCATGAAGACCCACGTATATGCATCATTGGTATCTTAACTACATTCATGACTAGGCTTCCTTTACTTAACAGGAATTCAGCTGGATCGCCCTCACTGTTTTGTAATATATCTATCCCTAATAGGCAGTCGTCTTCTATGTCTGCCACAATCATTTCCTTTGCATGTTTACTAGTCTTTACTTCATTAAGGGAGTGCCTTTACCCAACTCCTTGCGTGAAGTGCCACATGCTGCTGTTAGACATGATGTTTTGATCAGTTTAAGCCTATTATTAATGTTGATTTTATTGCACACCCCCTCTGATAAGACATTTTTGTTTGCCCGAGTGTCTGATATAAAATAATGGGTAATCCGTCTATTGAGCCTGTAATGTATACTCCATTGCTATATTGTTTTATTCTCCGAATCATGTTATTAAGGGATGAAAATACCCTTAACGGTATCAACTTTTGTCCACATACTATCAGTTTCAAAAAAATTATCCCTTTGGTTTCCGATTTCGGCCAAGTACATGAGAGTCGAGCTTAAGGAAGGGGAAACCAGTCTCTACTTCCGCTGATAGGCATGGTAAATTCACTTCGGGCCTCTTCGGCGATGTCCCTTGTCTGGGTGCCATTCGCAACATCTCGCAATCACCGAATAATGACGGAATTGACCGACTATGTACGATCAAAGACATCGGAACTCCACGTTAATTTCCGCAATTGCAGAGGATGAATCAATATTGGCCAATTGTCTCGCCAGTTAGTATTAATCGATAAATACGACTAAACAGAATTTTTTTCAATTGATTTGGGTTTTAAAAACTCTATTACTCGACTACGCAGGTCTTGCGTAAGTGTCAGGAGTCGTGGAAACAGACTAACGCATTAAATTATATACTAGTTAATGGCGACTACATTTAATTGTCACTGTGGCGTAGTTGTAAACACGTTCGCCTGTTATGCAGGATATCCGAGTTCAAAACTCGAAATATTATTTTATTTAGTAATTATATTATTTTGTAACTGTAAAAATTAATTAAAAACTTTTTTTAAGGAATAAAATGAAAAGAACAAAAATTAATTAACGGAATCTTCTAAAGTGAATTTTGGTCTTTGATTTAGATTATAATGATAAACCGAAAACAAAACACCCTAATGGCTCCAGTTTCCATCATTTCCATGAATACTTTTGACAATACATGTACATTATATATTACTATATTTTTTTAAAACTAAATAAGAATTTAAAACGCAGTTTACAATTAGAAAATTAGTTGAGAAATACATATTCTACAACCGAAGCAATTTTATGATAAGGCTTTTCACATGCAAACCTGGCAAACAAGTTTAATAATATATTATTATTTGTTTAAGTTAAACGTAACATTTTGTAATGAAAACAAACGCAGAGAGTTTTGATTCAGATTTATCGAATAAATTACCTTATTTTTTATGTCACATTATAACTTGTGCTTTTGGTTTGAGTCATGAACAGTTTAAGCATGCATACATTCTATATGTATGCTTATCTTCTAGATTACTAGTTACCTACTTCCCGCTATCAAGATGCAGAATTATGCTTTAAACATATGGTTGCATGAAATGAAATATTGATCTTTTTGAATTACCTCGATAATACTTACCCGTATACAAAGTATAGCATGTATATGTTAATCTGAGTTTTGATGCCATGCAAGTTTGTATTTTCTCGGCAAACGTATTCTAACTGATATACGAGTAAATAGAGAATATTATGTCAGTGCCTTTTACTATCAAGTTTATTAGGCGAAGCTTAGAAAACGAAAAATGGCGAGGCTCTGCCGAGCCATTCTTCGTTTTCGTGCCGAGCCTAATAAACTTGATAGTAAAAGGCACTGACATAATATTCTATTTATCATGTAGATTATCCAAATTATTGTATGAATTACTATTATTACCTATATCTCAGAATGTAACGCTTATCGAGGACGCCGCCATGTTGTTGTTTTTTGTTTGTTTTATGACGTCTTGCAACGTTACGTGTATGACGTCAGATAACGTTACGTACAATAAGAGCCGGAGGATTCTGCATTAATTTGCTTTATTGGCGAGTGCATATTAAAGCAAAATTTATTAGGTCACCCCTTCATTAGCAAGAAAAGTGCATATCTGCATGATAAATGTGTTTATTTGTATATCATACTCATTTTTACAAGTGCACGTTTACATTTAACTGATGATCGATTATAGGCTTTATGATGATCTTGTAGCATGGTCACAGACAATTCTCTTTGTTCAGGCACAGGTGTAAATCGTTTAATTGAAAATAAGACCTGTCAGAATAACTGTGAGAATAACAGTGAGAATAACAGTTAGAATAACTGAAATAGAGCTGAAATGGACATGCTACAAAACAAACAGAGTATGGTTTCATCTCGTTGGTTAATTTGTTTAAATGAACCAACTCAGTGAAACCATACTCTATCTATTACTTAATCCGATGCTTAACAAACCGATTATGGGTTTAAAACAATCGAATAATCGGTACTTCACTTGCGTTAACATTAAATATTTCAAAAGCATCTTTTGCAAAAGCATTTATGGTGATGTTTGTGGTGCTAGTAAAATATAATGCCGAAATAATTTTAGTTGGCAATATTTCAAAGTACTAAAGTACTTAACAAAATCCGAACGTGTTCTTAGAAATTCTATCTAATGCGTCAGTGTACAACGTCAACCAATCTTTCCCAGGTCATGCGCATATAATTACAAACTAGACGTTCGTATGGGTGTATTAGACTGTCCATATATGTTTGCGTTTTAAAGTAAAAAGACGAATTAGGATGACTGACGTGGCGCAGTCGGTAGCTCTGCGGATTTGTAATCGGAGGCCCCTGATTCAATCCTCCGTGATGCCACTGAATTTCGTCGGTGTGTTCTTGGGCAGGACACGTTCCCTTAGCCTCGACCATCGGATGGGCACGTAAACCGGGCGATCCCGTGTATAGGTCTATCCCCAGAGCACGTTAAAGAACCATAGGAATCTATTCGATAATGAGAGTAGGGCACGCTTCCCGGATTCCTATGTATCCTTCCCCTCTCTCTGGGGTGGCTCTAAATAACATATACGGTGTTAATGAGCCGTTAAACAACATTCAATTCAATTCAATTGTTTGTGTATGTTTTCAAAGATATATATATATATATATACATATATATATAGGTAATCGAAAATTAATCTTTGTTTTTCAATAAATGTAATGTTATGAATAAAATGGTGAAAATGTTCAGTGACTCTATTTTTCCTCTTTTTAGTGACATTTTGGAGTTAGAAATTTATGTCATCTTCCAAGACAGTGGAAATAAAGTGTGATGGCCTACCTTTTTTTGATAATTTTGAATCTAAATGATACCAAAGAAATTTTAAGTATCTCTCAGGACTACGTCATTTCCTAGCCAACGCCACAATTGAAAAATAAAAAAAATCGTATTTTTAAATCAAAAGGACAAATTTTACTTTGAGCTACACATATATATTTTGTTGACAACAAAAATGATCACAAATGATGCAAACAATATGAAGAAAAAAAAGCTTAACGTTTGATATGTTACCATCTTAAATCCTACATTATATCCATATCTATTAGAATGTAAAACATGAAACAATTATGTTGTCAAATATATCTACGATTTAAAAAATAAAATTCTTAAACTTGAAAATTTCAAAACTTGCCAAGCCAACATCCTTAAGTTTATTACTGAAGCTGTATAAAACCCCGTCGTTTAGGCTGTGCCTTTTTCATATTAGCTTCTTGACTACAATTGTTAACTGTATTTTGGTCATTTGTGTTCTTAAGGGCATTTTCTCGGCCTCTAGGGTCTGCCCTTTCTAGTGGAAAGCCTCACGATGGTTTCCATCACTCTGGACCTTTACCCTATTTCCATATGGCTCCCTAATTGAATTTGTGCTCGTGTTGTTATAGTTGTTTCTTGTCCCGTGTTCATGTGCCCTTGTAGGACATTCTTTGACATAATGATGTCACAGTCCTACTAGGATTGGTAGATGTATGCTCCTTTTGTTTCTTTTGTGCCAGCTCTGTGATCTTGGCAACTGATAACTGTAGTAATCCCTCCGTCTCCGACATATTCGTTTGTGTGTTGACTTGTTTTTATTCTTTCTGATCTTGTTTCGTACCTTGAGGTTTATCGCCATTACCTTTTAATGGTAGTTTTACAGTGGAAGGCACCCTACATATATTGTTCACTCTCGTCATTTGTCTCATCTTCATTGTCACTCTCAATTTTACTATTGCTCTACCCAGTTAGCCTGACAAACTTTCTCATTTTCTTGTCACCAAAAGACTCCCGTGTATTTCGTCTCCTTGTGTGTATGAGGTTGACGACATGATATACCGCGCCGTCAAAAATGGTCGGTTCTTTGTGGTATTCAACCTCACATCATCATGATTCAGAGTCCCTCAATCTATCTATGAACTTCCTTCCTAGATTCTCCTGTCTTGTTCTCTGATCTCTATAACCATGTGCGCGGTCGTATACTCTCTTCAAATCAGCAACATTTTTTCACCAGCTTTCCGTGTTCTGTTTCTATTATCCTAAACAGGCTATTCAGTTATTTAACAAGTTCTTCGTAACATATTAACAATCTTGTGGGTTGTTGGGAGAAAGCAAATTCGCCAGCACTACCCTGTAATTTGGGTAATAACTGATCAAGTATGTCATCTTCACTCCATTAACACCTTTCTGCCATTGCTTCGAACGATTTCTCCATACGTTCCAATCCTCTTTGCCCGTAAATGCAGGTAGTTTTACGTCTTGAACTCTACAACTCCTCTGGTATGCCGGTAGCCTATGTTCGAACCTCCCTTCTATAAAAGCACCCCTTCTCCAATTTTGCGCATCACGCCCCTGCCTGATCACGTCGCCAGAAGATGGTCCCTCATAATTCTGATTTGAATTTTGATTCATACTAAATCTCTCTAATATCAGATGTAAATTGTACTCTCTGGTTCTCTATACTATCTTTATAGATATTGCTCTTAGTCTTTCTACCAGCTCGTCGTACCTGCAACTATCGTCTGATCTAGATGGTTGGCTGTGCTGATTCATATCATGCAAAAAAAGAAACTGCATTATGCAGGACACCCGTTAGTGGGTGCAATGTTCCTTGTATTTCTTGGTTGTCAGCCGCATGCTCATATGACCTGGTTTCCGCTTGCATAGATTAATACTGGAGAGCTATATGTTGTATTGGTAAACCATTACCGCTCTTTTTCAGGGTCTCGAACCCCGATGTCGGACATGTCCATATCCTCAGGTCTTCCTACTGTTCCTTTGAAGAATACCTCGGTTTCTGCATCTCAGTCACTTTGGTCCAAGTTCTTAGATGAAGGGTATGCCCGAATCATTTTCTTCGCTTCTCGGCTTAAAATTCGTTCACTGGACCCATCGATAGTTGCGACAGATCCCTCCGCTGCCACCAAAACTATGTTGCGCGCCGGCTTCTCGGGTTTGATAACGTGACTTGCGCATTAATGTTAAAATAAAATGGACTCCGTCTTAAATAATTAACCCAAAATGCCTACCGGATTATTTGGGTACTGAAGATGTAATGATGAAAATAAATAACCTCATATGTGATAATGGCCATAAAGGACCTGGTATGTGATCATGACCATAAATAACTCCATGTGATGATGGCTATTAAAAACACCTATGCGATGATGGCCATAAATAACCATATATGTGATGATTAACATAAATAACCTCATATATGATCATGACCATAAATAACCTCATATGTGATGATGAAAATAAATAATCACAAAATTATATGATGATGGCCTGAAATAATCTCAAATGTCATGATGAACATAGATAACCAATATGGGGTTATTTGTGGTCATGATCACATATGAGTTTTTTATGGTCATCATCACACACGAGGTTATTTATTGTCTTCATCACATATGTCGAGGGCTCAGCGCATAAATATTCTAACTACATACGAATAAAGAAGGAGATATAATAGTTTTGCGCTGAGCTGGTTATTTATGGCCATCATCACGTATGTGGTTATTTATGGTCATCATCACATATGTGTTTCTTTTGGTCATCATCACATTTGTCATGATCACATATGTGGTTATTTATGGCTATAATCACGTATGTGGTTATTTATGGCCTTCATCAGGTATATGGTTATTTATGGCCATCATCACATATGTGGTTATTTATGGTCATCATCAAATATGTCGTTATTAATGGCCATCATCACATAAGTGGTTATTTATGGTCATCATCATCACATGTGTGGTTATTTAGGGTCATCATCACATATGTGGTTATGTATGGCCATCATCAAATATGTCGTTATATTACATATTTGTCTGTGATTTGTATAGAAAATACTGGGAATAGTATTTATTTATGTAATATATAATTTAATAACCAGTGTTTTTGAGTTACTGAAAATATCTCCCAAGGTAGAGAAATAGCCCCGATATAAGAACGAGTTCTTATATCGGGTCCATTTCTCTACCTCGGGAGATATTTCCCGTATCACAAAAACACTGGTAATTAAACTCTATATTTATGGCCAGGATCACGTATGTTTTGTTTATGGCCTTCATCAGGTATATGGTTATTTATGGTCATCATCAAATATGTCGTTATTAATGGCCATCATCACATTAGTGGTTATTTATGGTCATCATCACATGTGTGGTTATTTAGGGTCATGCTCACAAATGTGGTTATTTATGTTCATCATCAAATATGTCGTTATTTATGATATGATCATATATGAGATTATTTATGGTCATCATCACATGTCAGCCCATTTATGGTCATAATCACATATGAGGTTGTTTATGGTGATCATCACATACGAAGTTATTTCTGACCATCGTTAAATATGTGGTTATTTATGGCCATCATCAGATATGAGGTTATTTATGGTCATTATCACGGATGAGTTTATTTATGGTCGTCATCACATATGAGGTTATTTATGATCATCATAATATGTGATGTTATTATAGTCATCATCACATATATGGTTATTTATGGTCATCATTATAGATGAGGCCATCATCACATATTGGGTTATTTATGATTATCATCACATGAGGTTATTTATGGCCATCATCACATATGTGGTTATTTATGGCCATCATCACATATGTGGTTATTTATGTCATCATCATATATGAGGCTATATATGGCCATCATCACACGAGGCTATTTATTGTCATCATCAAATATGTCGAGGGCTCAGCGCATAAATATTCTAACTACATACGAATAAAGAAGGAGATAGAATAGTTTGGCGCTGAGCTGGTTATTTATGGCCATCATCACGTATGTGGTTATTTATGGTCATCATCACATATGTGTTTGTTTTGGTCATGGTCACATTTGATGTTATTGATGGTCATGATCACATATGTGGTTATTTTTGGCCATAATCACGTATGTGGTTATTTATGGCCTTCATGAGGTATATGGTTATTTATGGCCATCATCACATATGTGGTTATTTATGGTCATCATCAAATATGCCGTTATTAATGGCCATCATCACATAAGTGGTTATTTATGGTCATCATCATCACATGTGTGGTTATTTAGGGTCATCATCACATATGTGGTTATGTATGGCCATCATCAAATATGTCGTTATATTACATATTTGTCTGTGATTTGTATAGGAAATACTGGGAATAGTATTTATTTATGTAATATATCATTTAATAACCAGTGTTTTTGAGTTACTGAAAATATCTCCCTCGGTAGAGAAATAGCCCCGAGTTCTTATATCGGGTCCATTTCTCTACCTCGGGAGATATTTTCCGTATCACAAAAACACTGGTTATTAAACTCTATATTTATGGCCATGATCACGTATGTGTTGTTTATGGCCTTCATCAGGTATATGATTATTTATGTTCATCATCACATATGTGTTTATTTATGGTCATCATCAAATATGTCGTTATTAATGGCCATCATCACATGTGTGGTTATTTATGGTCATCATCACATGTGTGGTTATTTAGGGTCATGCTCGCATATGTGGTTATTTATGATCATCATCAAATATGTCGTTATTTATAATATAATCACATATGAGATTATTTATGGTCATCATCACATGTGAGCCCATTTATGGTCATAATCACATATGAGGTTGTTTATGGTGATCATCACATATGAAGTTATTTCTGACCATCATCAAATATGTGGTTATTTATGGCCATCATCTGATATGAGGTTATTTATGGTCATTATCACAGATGAGGTTATTTATGGTCGTCATCACATATGAGGTTATTTATGATCATCATAATATGTGATGTAATTATGGTCATCATCACATATGTGGTTATTTATGGTCATCATTATAGATGAGGCCATCATCACGTATGGGGTTATTTATGATTATCATCATATGAGGTTATTTATGGTCATCATCACAGATGAAGTTATTTATGGCCATCTTCATGTATGTGGTTATTTATGGCCATCATCACATAAGTGTTTTTTATAACCATCATTACATGGGGTTATTTATGGTTATCATCAAATATGTCGTTGTTTATGGCTATCATCACATATGATGTAATTATGGCCATCATCACATATGTGGTTATTTATGGTCACCTTTACATATGAGGTTATTCATGGTCGTTATCACACATGAGGTTATTTATGGCCATCATAATATGTGAGATTATTTATGGTCATCATCGCATATATGGTTATTTATGGCCATTATCATAGATGAGACCATCATCACATTTGGGGTTATTTATGGTCATAATCGCATGAGGTTATTTATGGTCTTCATGTCAGATGGGGTTATTTATGGCCATCATCATCATCTGATGATGGCCATAAATAACATTATATATGGTGATGACCATAAATAACCTCATATTTGATGATGGCCATAAATACCTCTTATGTGATGAACATAAATAATCTCATGTGTGATCATGATCATCAATAACCTCATATGTGATGATTATCATATATAACCACATAATTATGTTATGATGGCCATAAATAACCTCGAATCTGATGATGGCCATAAACACCTCTTATATGATGAAAATAAATAATCTCATGCGTGATCATGATCATCAATAACCCCATATGTGATGATTATCTTAAATAACAACATAATTATGTGATGATGGCCATAAATAACTTCATATGAGATCCCGATCATAAATAACATCAAGTGTGATCATGACCATAAATAACCTCATATGTGATGATGGCCATAAATAACCACATACAATATATGATGATGGCCATAAATAACCTCATGAGACGATGGCCATACATAACCATATATGTGATGATGGCCATAAATAACCACATATGTGATGATGGTCAGAAATAACCTCGTATGTGATGTTGACCATAAATAACCTTATATATTATGATGACAATAAATAACGACATATGTGATGACCCTAAAAACTTCATTTGTGATATTTGCCTTTAATAACCACATATGTGATAATTGCCATAAATAACCTCATACGTTATGATGGCCATAAATATTCACATGTGATGATGACCATAAATAACCTCATGTGTGATGATGACCAGAAATAACCACATTTGTGATGATGACCAGAAATAACCACGTATGACATAATGTGATAATGGCCATAAATGACCTCATAGGGGATGATGTTTATAAATAACCTCATACGTGATGATGGCCATAAATAACTTCATATATAATGATGACAATAAATAACCTCATATGAGATAATGGCTATAAATAACCTCATATGTGTTGATGTTCATAAATAACCTCAAACGTGATGATGGCCATAAATAACTTGATAAATGATGATGATATTAAATAACTGCATATATGATAATGGCCATATATAACCTCATATGTGATGATGGCCATAGATAACTTCATATACGTTGATGACAATAACTAACCTCATATGTGATAATGGCCATAAATAACCTCATATGTGATGATGGCCTCGTGTGTGATGATGACAATAAATAAGTTCATATGTGACGATGGCCATAAACAACCTCATATGTGATTGCCATAAATCAACACATATATGATCATGGTTTTGCGTAATAACATAATATTAAACATAATGACCTGGCAACACCAAATATAAATTTCCATAAATCAGAATTTCACTCAGTTGCATAAAATGCTATTTTAATAGAGGAACGTACGAGACAAGAAAGCAGAAGATCATCAACATTGTAAAACATACAATGAAATAAAAATACATTTTTTTTTTACTTTTAATATTTCAATTTTACAAACATTCGTCCTGTGAGCCGAAGAATACATTTGACTTGATTTTATTGTGTTGCTAGGAAAAATATACACAGAACCGGTGACAATAAAGTAAAAAAGTATGTCGTCACGTTTATTTGAGAATAATTTCTTTTCAAGCATTTAATCACAAATCAAAGATTGCTACTGTGAAAGGTCTTATTTCACACCAAATATCCGAACTGAAAGTCCCGTAGTATTTTAGATTTTACGTTTCGCTGTGACGGGTAATAAAAAAATACAAGTGCATCAACACGCAATTAAAAACGGCTATTCTGTGGTAGTTATGTCAACTCAGTCGTGAGATTCATACTGCAACTCGTATTTAGGAATCATTTTCAATATAATTATTTGCGGATATTTTCGATTTTTAGCTAATATGTTTTGAAAAAACAAACAAAAATAACACACGACTGTCTTCGTTGTTCGATTAAACGCTTTGAAAAGAAATTATTCGCAAATGTACGTGACAATATACCTTTTTTTATAAACAAACGAACGCTCAATGGCTGCACCGGATACTCCCCAAAAGGTGCAGACGCCAGCACAATAAGTGCGTTTGGTAGGAGTGATTTAGGCCCGTGTCTGCTAGAAAAAACAGACTATGATTGTAAACAAATGTCTAAGATCCACTAAATAAAACAGACTATGATTGGTAAAAAAAATGCCTGAGATCTACTAAATAAAACAGACTATGATTGGTAAAACAAATGTCTAAGATCTACTAAATAAAACAGACTGTGATTGGTAAAACAATGTCTAAGATCTACGAAATAAAACAGAGTGTCATTGGTAAAGAAAATGTCTAAGATCTACTAAATAAACAGACTGTGATTGGTAAAACAATGTCTAAGATCTACTAAATAAAACAGAGTGTCATTGGTAATTAAAATGTCTAAGATCTACTAAATAAAACAGACTATCATTGGTAAACAAATGTCTAAGATCTACTAAATAAAACAGACTGTGATTGGTAAACAATGTCTAAGATCTACTAAATAAAACAGAGTGTCATTGGTAAAGAAGATCCCTAAGATCTACTAAATAAACAGACTGTGATTGGTAAAAAAGACTAGGTAATCCGAGACTAACGTTTACCAAAGTGAAGTCATGTAATGGATAACATATAATGCTTGAAATACAACGTTTTAACTTGAGAATTTACACATAAATATGTTTTCTTCAACATGGAACATTTAATACATATTTTTGCAGTTCTTTTTTTTTAAATTATTACTGAAAAATAAAAATAGGTGCATAAAAATAGGTGCTCTTTGACATTTGGCGTATGTTTGTGTTGGTGTGGGGGTTGGGGGTAAGTGGGTGGGGGGAGTCACCAGAACCGACTAACTTTTCATAAGATCCCCTATGAAAAGATGTTCCTCATTAAATGGCACATTGATGTAAGTTTCCGGCAAGGGTGCCATAAGGTTACGAGATTTAGGGAGGTTAGGCTAGCCCTGAAGGCTATAATGCAGGGCCTAGGGGAAAGTTGCTTATGATTAGCACTCAGCTGGTGCACTGGTACTGGTTTACACGCTTTGAGCTTTGATAGATCACTGGTTTTATATTGCCAAAGTAGCTATCATATTTTAGCAAGATTTGGCTTAGCAAAACTCCATTTTGTTAATGAAAATACAGACGGTTTAGCAAATGTGGCTAAGAAATTTTAAGTCCAATAAATAGCCTTGCT
This sequence comes from Cyrtodaria siliqua, assembly GCA_037043455.1. NCBI lineage: Eukaryota > Metazoa > Mollusca > Bivalvia > Adapedonta > Hiatellidae > Cyrtodaria > Cyrtodaria siliqua. The sequence continues at coordinate 122,767 of JAWPHD010005623.1, read as the reverse complement.
ATATGTCCGGCTGATTTCGCCAAGACCACCAGTTCATGGCGAAATCGGGTATTGGAGCGATCAAGTTTAACGCAGAATATCATCATCCATTCTCTTTCCGACCACATGATCAGCAGGACTTATCACGTCTTGCGGGAGGATCAACAGCTGTGCCCTTTATACAGGAGATGGTATTTTTTATTCAGCTGCAGAAGGCAGCGGACTCTTATATTGGTTTAGAATATGTCTATGGTTAACAGACTGTGAATCATGTAGCCGACCATAAGCATGCATTACAACTTCAGGTCCTAGGGAACCCATCTAAAAAACTTGAATGGTATAAACACATATTTTTCAATGTTCAAAGCTGGCCGGTTTATTGCCTCAAATGACGTTTTCGTAGAGCAGTCTACTAAAGTGTAGAATGCAGCAATATTTCCGGGATCTTCACGTCCGGGATTTTGTACGGACATAGTGATACCGTAAGTGAAACTGAATGAAACCGCAAGTATTGGAATGGAATAAGTGCAAATCTGTATTTTAATGGAAAAGTACCTTTTTATGGAATATTACCGATTTGTAATGCGGTGTTCTCGTAAATACCGCCGTGTTATACACTAGCCGATGGGTTTATTCGCTGCCTATATGGTTTTCATAATTGCACATGTAATGGTAAGGTAGCAATGAACAGTTTCTTTGAGTTTTTCATTATTATACGTATATTATAGGCGATTAAAAATGTTGGGGTGAAAGACTGGCCAAAATGTTAGGGATAAAAGACTTGCCATAAGATTGAAATTGCTGTATTGAAATTGGCGCTATGTCATAGGTCCATATATTAGGTAACTATTACAGCTACAACTTTGAAACTTTATACAGTTGTTCTACATCAAACATGACCCAGTATATCAGGTTTTATAACTCTGTGCTGCTTTCTTCAATGTTATGCCCCTTGTTGAACTTAGTATATTGGTTAAGTTTTCCGTTAAGGTCCACATTTTAGCCAGTATATTTTTGGAAAAAAATACGACTTACTGTCATCTCTTGATCGGCGTCTGCGTATTTGGTTAAGTTTTATGTTAAGATGCACTTCTTTCGGTAACTATAACATATGCAGCTTTGCAACTTTGCTTGAGCATGCTATTTCCTGACGCAGGTCATGCAATATACTGGTTTCCACCCAGGAAAATCTCATAATCAGCCCTATGTGGCACACACCTATGACAAATTTCAGTGTCAAACATTCAACAAATTAAACTGTATGATATCTTACCACTACAAACCACTTCTTCCGAATACGTGTCCACCTACTATTTGTCATAGTACACATTTCACTGATCATATCATCTTCTTTTTTTCCTTTTTTTTTTACTTAATTCAAACTACCTCAACTTTTGTTTTTATCATTCCATTGCCAATATTATGTCGTCATTTGTTTTTCAATAGGTTGAATCATTAAGGGACTGTCGCTTGATAAAGAGGATAGTGGGACTAGGCTTAATGTCCGGAGGAAGGCATAGGCTTGCTGAGATAAACGAATATGTGCTTTCAACGGATTTAGCAACAGGCAACCACTTATCAACACGATTGTTATCGTTCATGAAAAAATAAACCCCTTGAACTAAATTAACACAAAGTCCTCATGTTTAGCATATTAAAATTTCACAATGTCATAAATATTACTTGGAAGTTCGTGGACATACATAAAATGTATCCAGAAAAAGGTATTATATGTGTTTGATGACGAAGAAACAATATCGTTTTATTATATATATATATATATATGTTGTCCCGTGAGTCAAAATTGTCTGTCTATGGTCCCACTTGTACATATCAACATATCCAAAAATAAACTTCTTCCCGAGAACCACAGTACATGTTTTGACGGTTGATCATCAGCAATTAATGCAAACCCTTAAATATGCTTTGATATCTTAAGTATGTGCCTTTGTTCTCAAGTTACTATTGCTTACTGTTGCCATATAACTTTTTATACTTTTTAAAATATTTCTAAATTTTTGTTGTTATATAATACAAATTTGCAAATAAATACACATGTTTTTTCCCCCTTTTGAAAACATTCTCCGCCGCCCTGATGCTTTGCATCAGTTGCTTCACGTTAGACCCTTATATGGGTTTTATATCTGTCTATTGTTGACAGACTGTGACTCATGTAAGTGACTATAAGCATGCTTTACGACTTGAATTCCTTGAGAACTCGTCTGAAAACCTTGAATGGTATAAACACATATTTTGGAATGTTGAAAGGTTACCGTTTCACTTGCTGAAATGACGTTTTCGTAAACCAGTCTACTGAAATGTAGCTTTAGTTATTATTAGTATACGTATATTAGCGATGAATAATTCACTGACCGAAGGCGTCGTGTTATTGCATAGGAAGGGAGGGTTCAAGCCTGTTGATTTCCTTTATCTTTTGGAAATTTTCATTATTATGGTTTTTATTACTACTAATGGTAAGGCAGCAACAGTTCCTTTACGTTGTTTACTTTGATAACAAATCTTATAATTACACATGGTACCAGTGAACAGTTTATATGTGTTGTAATGCACACGCTAACGCACACGTATCCCTTACATGTGAACAATTGTATTTCTGACATTTCTGTGCTGATGTGTACTTCTAGCACGTCGTGTTACAAGGGTGAATTGTAATCAATATATAAGGCATGTCAAGGTATTTGAACAGAAAGAAGCGAGGTCGCCCACATTGATTCAAAATGCTTGGTAGGATGGTAAAATGCTTGGTAAAAATCGGGAAGAATGTAATTAATGAAGGTCGTGGCGCGTTTATATCTCCGTGACAACATTTTTTGTTTTCAATATTGTTTTAACACCTGTGACTTGATGTCTCTCGGCAGCTATTTTACGCTTGCGTAAAACCTTGCTTGTCTACACTTGTATATAGTTTTAAATTGTTTTACGTTTTATTACAAATACTGATGAACTGTTGGGCTGCGCTGATCGCCGATACTGATACCGATGCTGGACAAACCCTGCGAGATATACACCTGTCGTATGCTTTGCTAACTCTGTATACGACGGTGTGGATAACGGAGGAGGCGACTGTATAGCAAGTGTCAGTTAGGTTGGCTTACTTATTAACTGAACTTGCACTAAGTCACCGACAGGTACACGGGCAGTACAAACAGCTGGAATAACCTACTTGGCGTTAGATCAACCCTCTGCGAGCGTGCGCGTAGATTGACCTACTTGGGACGCTTCTAATCATCTGGTTCCTGATTGGCTGAGACGATTTAGAGCCGGCAATCGAATTGACCTAGTCAGAATTCTACAGAACAACTACTATTGCTACTCTACAGTAAACCTCTTTGGACGAGGAATGTCGCCTTCTCCTGGACCGGACACTCCCGCAGCCATAATCTCACATTGAAATGCTCGCCAAACGGACTTGTTCCAGGATATTATTTACTTTATAGACATTGACTAATGCACATTGCTACTCTCCACAGGTAGCATTATGATTTACAAGAAAATAAGTCCAATGTCCAGTATACACTAGACGACATTTATAAGTGCTCCAGTTAAGTTTTATTTCATATCTTTAAAGTTGTCCAGCCATGTTTTGTTTCATAAACATGTTTATTTCAAATCGAAATCAATTAATTACAAAATATATTAACAATTTACACATTGAAATATCTGTGAAAAGCCAGAATAGGATTTTATTTGATGACGTAGCAAACGTTGAACAGGTAAATTAATCCACAGGTAACTGTATTTATTAATTATCTGGCAATGGTTCTGAAGCTATACACTTCAGATTTACCACATTTCCCCGTGCACTCACGCAGTGGTAAAAATAGTATCTACGTCATGCAAATAATACTTATTTTACATACAACTTAGTAGCGGTTATACATATATGTTTCTCTCCGGGACTATCAAGAAATGTTCATATGATGTTTAAGAGTTAATTGATAATAGTACAAAAAGGGTGGCCATTCATTAAAATGGAATGTACACTTTCGACATAAACACTTTTGAAAACGTATCAATATATTGTTTAAGATTAATCAAATAAACTTAAAATACATACTCAATTCGATAATCGGAGTATATTCAGTCACACATTTAAAAATCAGGTTCAACATTTTAGCAAATTATGTTGAAAAGCAAATATTGTATTAGCATTTCATATCCGGGTACTTGTTCGTGTTGTCTAGTGTATTTCTAACTTAATGTTGCTCTCTTCCAATATAAGGGAGAGAAGTCAAAAGAATGTGAGAGTGGCAGGCTCATACTTTTAAATATGTTGCTGTTGGCTTTTTACATGAAAGGATCTTATTAGAAAGCGCCTTTTTCGCTTACACGAAAACCTGTAAATACATCATTTATTTCATTTTACATATGCTATGTTATTACCTTTTATTAATTTGTGCTATTTTAATATTAAATATACGTTAAGCTCCCAATCTAGACAAAATTCTCAAAATAATTAATATTTTACAGTAGTCTCCAGTGATAATGTAGTGATTCGGTTGATTGAACACGACAGTAAAACGTGAGGTAATGCATAGTAGAAAATACTACTTAAGTCAAAATTTAAGATGTTTACATATTTTCAAAATATATATTCTTTTTGAACTCTCAGCGACACTAAAGAGCATCTATTTTATGATAATCAAAGTTTAGCTGTGGGTTTTATTAATATATAGAATTATTAAAGATATAAAGAAGATGTCTTAAAACGATATGAAAGGTGTTTAAAAATTGATAAATATTGACTTAAGATATTTCTAAGAAGCTTCCCAGGCCATTATTTAGATCGACGAAGTTTTATTTATGCGATGTGGTCTATGGTGATGTGATTTATAAACTTCGTAAGATTCTAGGTCATGATCACTTTCATACTATCTTTGTTAAACTTGTTAAAAAGTTTATCAAAAGAGGTTATGACCCTATCATTTTGCAACGTACTGCATGCTTGGTGGTGGACCCTTTTATAGTTCGCCACTATGCTTTCCACTTTAATTGTACGATGACTGGACAGGCTGTGGACCCTATGATGACGCCTACCTAAAGCCCATTGGGACGGTGGCGTTTGATGTTTGTCCATGATCTTTCTTGTCGTGCCTTTAATGGTTTATTCTCTTACTGCTCTTGCTTCTGCAAAGTCACTGAGTACCTTCATTGTGGCTTTCTAGGCTATTGTTTTTTTTGTATTATATTTACACGAGCATATTTGTGTTTTACTTATATTGCCTATTGATGCTGCCTTCTTGGTTAGAGATTAGATCATGGCGGGGATTTCTTTATTTACACTGTCCTGTTTTAATGGGGTGACAGTAGGGTAAGTGTGAGGTTTGGTGCACCCTAGAACCGGTTTAAACCCCCAGTGGCCTACTTTGCCACTGACCGTTCCAAGGCGGTAGCCCTATTGTCAACCCTTTTTGTGTTTGTGATGTCGTTTGCATTTATTATTGATTTTGCCTTCTTGTTTGTCTGTTTGCGTGTTTGTTTCTGTGTTTTGTGGTTGACTGTCCTCCTTGAATGCTACTTTCCCTGTCCGATCTTTTTATATTTCTTTACAGGATAAAAGAACATGCAACATAATTATATCGGATGTTTAAAATAAAGAAAAACAAGTTAATGACAAAAATCAAAGGAAAGAAAGTATTCTCTCCGATCCCCTTTTATCGCACTCTCTGACTTTAGCAACCTGACTTGACCTACCTGTACCTAAAGATAAAACTTAAAGATAAAACTTGGTTTGAGCAATCTTTTACCTTATTCCACTATTATTGTCCTGGTGCTAGACATATCCTGAATTCCATACCTGTGGTTTATACGTTTGAGACTTATTTTATTTAATCTAATCTTAAAGATGTCTTGTCCGCAATTTACAACTAACAAGAAATGTGTCCATGTAACACGGATGCCCCCATTGTAATACAAGGCAGTAATATAATTAAACGTCTATTCCTGATAAGTCTATGATAGCATCTTACTTAACCATCTTTTTGTAAAGTTCCGGAACAAATTCATTTGAGTTCTACGCCGAATCAATATGTCCCTCTATTGGATGGCGGGAAGTATACAGTACTGGTCCTTTCCAGGACATAATGGGTAAAATAGTGTAGAAGAAAATGATATGAAATCGCGTTAATTTGTGAATTGTAAATCAAAGTAAACAATTTAAGAAATTAACTTACTATCAAAAGTGTCGTAATTTGTTTCATAAAACCGGGCCCAGTAATCCAGTATCATTTTAACGTTAACCCTGCTGTCATCTTTTTAAATAAAATATAATAACGTTTGAAGATTTTTATTTTTTCTTTGTCATTTACCTGACATGATTAAATAAATATGTATAAATGCGTTGAATTAATTAAATAGTTATTTATACTGACTTACGAATATAACGATGCAGAAAGACTATGGGGTCGCGGCGGGTTTTTAAAAAACATCACAAGATCGCCTTTTTAAAGGGACACACGACAATGGTGTTTTTTTAAAAATTCACGGCATCCCTTTAATTTTTCTGCATAACTTCCATTTGTTCAATCATTAATATTAATTATAACAATATTATAAAGCAAATTGTGTTTGTATGTTACTAACTGGTGATTATATTTTACCAATAATATACCCAAACCTATGGTAGAATAACGAAGACATTTTGAAAACTCAAAAGTGTATTTAAATATATGCAAGCATGTTTAAAGTCAAAATGTTACTGTATTAATAAATGGAGAGGCTATTTTTAATGCTTGATAAAAACTTCAAGATTGCCGTGTGTCCTTTTAAAAGGATGTTATTACCAGTATTAATAATAGACTTATTTGCAAATGTTACACCGGGAAACCTTCCTATTTTTGATTTTGTTTTTAGGTAAATCGTTTTATTACTCACCAGACAATAATGTGTGGTTAAATATATAGATAACTGAAAAAGATAGTGGTGGCAATTTCAAAATGAGCCACGTGAGAAGATTAGCTATAGCAATACTACAAATAAGGTATTTTCTTTTAAATTTTTCAGAGTTTAGTGTGTTTAACCATATAGCATACTAATTGCGTTTTCATAAACGAAATCATATTTTAACTTAAAATGTTCATAAGAGGCGTTATCGTTCTTAGCTGTTTCGGAGTTGCAGTTTCGACTACAGGTACAGTTAAATTTTATATGCAAAGATGTTATGATTTTAGTAAAGAAGTTCCTTTTGTCATCATACTGATCGTATTATGGCGTAGATGTCTTACATACGAAATAAATATGTCTTCCTAGTAAGGTACGTAAGGTACTGGTTAGGATACATGCCTGAATACATTGATTTAATATAAACTCGTGGTATTTTAATAAATTCTTAAAAAAAATAGTAAATCAAACAAATAACTCAGAAGTATTTATCATAAATGCTGGTTTTCCTAAACTCATATGGTTATGCAGGTAGTCTATATATGTCATTATTATATAACCTATAAATAGACGCGTTTTCATTGGCTAAAAAGTAATTTTTTAGAAAAAATATCTAGCGATATTGACCTGTTTTTTTGATATTGACCTGTTTTTTTGATATTGACCTGTTTTATATAATTGTTTTTTTGATATTGACCTGTTTTATATAATTGTAAATTGAGGGTTATATAATAAAACAGTTATGGACTTTTCAGCTGTTATACATGATGTTGATATGCACCAAAAAATCATTATTGACCGAGGCGATAGCCGAGGTCAATAATGATTTTTTTGGTGCATATCACATCATGTATAACAGCTGAAAAGTCCATAATTGTATAATGTAGTAATATAATGATTCGACTTGATACTTCCATGCTAACTTGGAGAGGTAAAACATTAACTTTGTAGTGAAGATAAAGGAAAGCTATATGGTCATGGCTGTTACTTTTGGCAAGTTTATGAAAAATGTAATACACATATTTCTAGCAGAGTGTATAGAAATATACCAATCTGTTGAATGAAATCAAACACGCAGTAGTATTCCTATACAGACCGCTGGAAATCTGAGAAACTAATAACATCCCAAAGATATCCTTCTCGTATTATATTATGCCTTCTCGTATTATATTATGACGTCATATGTCTTTTGTATGACTACATCGAATGTCACTTCGGTCTTTTCGACACCGAACAACTAAAGTGCTTCGTCGATTTCCGTAATCCGGTAAATTGTGTGTGTATGTGTGTGTGTGTGTGTGTGTGTGTGTGTGTGTGTGTGTTTCGAAGGTTTAAAGTCCCTCCACCAGCATACTCGATAAGCCGTGAGGTATCTTGAAGAGATGGGTACAATAGAGTCTGGACTTCTCTGCGTGAAATGTTTAGGTTGACCTGGTGTTGCTGCTGTGTTGTTGTTTCTGTTGTTTGTGTGTAGATGGTTGTCGCTTTCGGTCTGTGTAGATTTCGCTGCGGCGGTGAGATGTTGGGTCTGGACGACATCCGCTAGGTGGTTGGTCAACGAACTACTGGGCAGTTGTAGTTTGGGTAGCCCAGTTTGGAGCCACACCCGTCACAGTATGACCCCTGCGCCGCACACACCATCAGACGGTCAGTACATCTTCCCCTCTTCGGTCTTCCGTCTTCATTCTCCTCAGCTTCGATCCTTATTACTACCTATCTATACGGCATACATTCTAATACTATGAGGACAAGTGTTGATCTCAGCTTCGGCCTACGGACTTCTGACTTCTAACTTCCGAGTTCGGTGTAGCCACCAGGTAATGCGTTCTGTGATGGGACGCAGGAGACATCATTACTCTCGGTTAAATGACACTCATGTTCCACGCGAATAAAACATGAGTGTCATCAGTGCCAACTCAGTTTTTATGGTTAATGACAGGCAATTTCTATATACACTGAGCTGAACACACGAACGATGATTCGATCATTTGCATATTCCACTAGTGAGTTATTTTATTTATGTCTTGTTTTATATTACACTTTAACGTCGCAAGAGTGAAAAAAACAGTATTAATCCGAAATTACATTAATTGTATTTCATAAACCTTGTACAAAGGCACTACAACATAATTTTAATGTGAATACGCTATTTCAGAGACGTGTGGTGATCCCCAAGTGACGTCACATAAAATAGTTGGAGGATTCATCACTACTCACGGAGCATACCCTTGGCAGGTTGTATAATCACAAACATGACATCTCACACTTATTATATATAATCATTTATGAAGAGTGCGGTGCAGTAGTGTATACCGCCTTGATTTGTAAACCAGGGGTCCTGAGTTCTATAACCCTCCTTAGCGGTCTGTCGGCTGAGACAAGCTCAAACAATCAAAATTTCATGGGTTAATCATGCTTTAACTATACTGACGGTCGATGAAAAGTTACCATTAACTCCATATGTTTATGCTGTTGGATTATTCGCAAACCAATTGGAATAAAACTGCTGAACCAATATTTTCTATTTTATTTTAAGTATTGAATCTTGATACCTTACTTGTCCTACATGTGTATTGGTTTTAGAAAAAACAAAACAAACACACAACTTAATATAGTATCCATATAGTATCCACCAATAGTGTACATAATTAAATCTGCATTACATTTTATAAATGTGTATGGTATTGAAATAAGTAAAAAAAACTAAAATAAAATGTCGATTCGTTATATGGATTATACCATATTTTGTCCAAACTACCTCAAATTCTGCCTTTTGAAAGAATTAGTTGTGTGGAGCGTTTTCAATGACCGTGAGTATATTTGAATACAATTTGACAGAAATATTGAATCTTCGTTAATGCTTTCGATTATTGTAATAGATGGATAATCTTAATTTTAAAATATCTGAAAACATTACAATCATTTCATACCTGTGTTTTAGGGGGCATTGATTTGATAATCGTAGCACAAACGATAGAAGTAAATATATATAGGATCTTAAACGAGTTCCCATTTAATATCAGATTTATGAAACGAGTTATGAATTATTTTAATTTTAACGAGCCTTTTGGGATCGAGTTTAAGATCCTTTTTGTCATATAATATTGCAATCAAATAAGTAAAACATAATTCAGATGGACATAAAACCGCCACGACGTCAGACAAACTTTAGCGCCAAAACGTCATAAAATCCAAGCCCAGTAATCGACGTCATCAGGTGAATTGAGAGCAGAATCAAAGAAAGTTATTTTAGCGAGATGATTCTCTGCGGAGTTTTTTTCATTTTTAACTTTCTTTGATTCTGCTCTCAATTCGCTAAATATTAGCATAAGTGAATATTAACCGAGTCTTTTTACCATTGATTGCGATACTTTAGGCACAATTATATCTTTATGGACTGAAAATTAGAGCTGAAATGCGTGTGTTTACTTACCGAGTCGAGACAAATTTTCGTTACGGATGATCATCTCGTGCACCTGCTGATGACGTCGATTACTGGGCTTGAAATCAGGCAGAACGTTATGTGACGTCGCAACGTCACGTCACACACAACGTTGAGTATCAAATAGTTCGTGTTTTATCTCTTTAAAAAAGGCGTTTTACGACGACTTTAGCAAAATTGCACACTGATTTGTATAACTTTCATTCGTTAGTATAAGCTGTGGTAAATACTAAGTTTATGACCGAGATCTAGATGACTTTATAATAAATTAAATAGTTCAGTCAATAAAACCTGCGTAGTGTTACAGATTTAACTCAACCAATCAAAATCGTTCCAGGTTGTATTACACGTGTGTTATACAACAGAATATTACATTGGTGTTCGACACTGCTAACAAGGGACGTTATGTGATACAAAATATATTATAGTATATATGTATATACATGGTGTTCGTTATTTTCAAAACAATATTCTTTTTTTGTTGTTACATGTGTGTCAAATTACTTGTAATTAAATGAACTTTACTGCCTTATTTCAGGTGTCCATGCGTTATCAAGGCTCCCACATATGTGGTGGAACCTTGATTAATGACCAGTGGATCCTTACAGCAGCTCATTGCTTCGAAGAGTAAGTACTTGAAGAGTAAACAATCAAGGTTTTGGGCATTCGTAAAATAGCTATGTAAACAAATAGGTCGCTATATCTGGAGATGAAATGGAAACAAAGTTTATGCAAATCATATATCAAGTCCCGGAGGCCAAATATTGATGCAAAACTGTTATTCGTTATTAAGTACACGCGCCAGGTTTTCCCCGTCAAACAGAGTCTTACCCCAAGTGCAAACCTTAGGACCCTCAAGTACCAACGATACGAACCAACCGTAGACAACCGTCTTAACCATCAGTGAGTTTTACTTACCAAAATATATTTAAGACATAATACCTCGCTCCACGCTGTGTACAAACCTGTATATGCGTTTAGTGCACACCTTCAACTAATTATGTAACACCTAGTTTAAGTTCGTTACAAACGTGTTATTGTTAGTAACAACTAAAATAAACTGTCTATGGCCACCTTTCCATGTTACCATGTCCACTTATAAAACAACATTATAAGGTAAACAGGCATAAATAAGCAACCGCCTCGGCGTCACTGTAAGTAAAGTGCGAATCGAGTTGGAGTTTGTAGATATCAACGCGCTAGTTTGTAGACAGACATATGATGGTTTGCAGATGTGGACACGCGTATTTGGCAAATAATCGTGATTTTACAAACTTATTACACTACAAGTCTATGTTATACATTTACACAATGCACGTGACTTTCAATGACCACAACAAATTATGACTGTTTTAGTTAACATCTTCAACATCATAATTTCTTAAGGTCATCACAAAGTTAAATATTTGAATCGTTCACAGTTTTTGAAGTGGTGTAATAATCCATTGACTTAAACAACTTGGCCTTAATTCGCTATTTTCATTCAAAATGTTTTTACTAGGAACTGCACGTTTTATTTTCGATAGACTGGGACTGTAGCCTCCCCGACATATGATTCCAGTAAAATGGTGTCCTTTATTTTTCAAACCTGACATAAACCGTAAGAATTTACCTTTTAACAACCATTTTCCCGGTCCTCCAAAATAGCTTCACAGTGTCATCATACCTCATTGCACAATAATTGCCACAAGAAAGCAATGTAACCACATTCATAACCAATCTCAATGCACTGCTTTTCCTGGAAGCGATGCCCGAAAATATTAAACAACATCTTCCAATCTGACAATATAACATAGACCGTTATCGCTGCAGAGGGTAAGATATCAGCCAAACCCTGAATAACACCATTTGCAACATCATGTGTTTTGTCAGTAATGTATGCAATAAATATGCCATCATTTGTATGAATGCTTCACTCTTTGGTTTCTTTTGTTTTTTTAAAGTATGTTTCCTCTGTTATATTATCAAGGTAAATGACATCTTTTAATGGTCAATCTGTTACAGCAAAACTTAGATTCGCAGTTTTCGTTTGAGGAACAGATACTTAAATGTCCTGTTCAAAATCAATTACTTTTATGGATTCAGTGTGCGATAATGGTACAACTGACCTCCCAACTATGGCGATTGTATTAGAAACCAAACTGAAATGATTTGACTGTTTTTGTTGTTAGAGACATTCTTTTTGAAGCTTACATTTTGATATCCATGATGTATGACGTTGTGGTGTGAAATACTGTCAAATGTTTCTGTTTCTTCAGTGCAGTAATAATTTAACAAGTTTGACATAGTCGTGTTGAAACAATAAGTAAATTGTAAAGGTTCAAACACCCGCAATACAGTAAAATACTACATGGCTACCGGTTGTCTAAATAATGAATATACTACGAGAAAATAAGAAAATCTACAGTTTTCAAAAATACCCAAAACCATCGAAAATTTATCGCTTATAGGAAACATACCATCGACAAACTAGTGTATAACTTCAACAAACCAGCGCAGATACATCTAAACATTTGTCTAGATTTCAGTAAAATCATCACTTAAGAAAAAAAAAATTAAATATTTCGGTGCATACTACAGCATATCATTTCACAAAACCAGTGTAAAGCATACAGCATTTAGACAAAGATATTTAGAAGAAATGTAATTACATTATAAACAGTACATGTTCGCCATGATTAATCTAATGAATGGAATAAGCGTATAACACATACAGCAACATGTCGTCAAAGTTATCAGAGTTTAAAGCAGTGAATAAATTGTCAATTAGCTTGAGAAACAAATGAATTATCGTAAAACTACTGCGTTTGTTTAAATTTTCAATGCCAATTCAATTCCGTGATGCAACTGAACAGGTCTACAAACTAGCGTGTTGATATCTACAAACTCAAATTCGATTCGCACTTTACCTATAGTGGGCATGCCTCATCGTAGCTGCTGGCTTGGTATTCATCCGTCCTCAGAAAAGTTACTCATTCACACACCCTACTTTGTGTCTGAGGTTGTATAATTTGTACAAGACCGAGGGAAACCCGCATTGTTTTTGTGACAACTGCTTTCATTATTCGCCTAGCACTTCATTGACACTCTGGACTGTGGGTCGGTATTCAGCTGTTTTCATTATTTCCCTAGTACTCCATTGACTCACTGGACAATGGGTCTGGGGTTACAGGACCTCCACGACACATACGGGCGCCTTCATGTCACGAGTCACATTATTGTACATGGCAAGTACAATGGGAAGACCATGCTGAATGATATAGCCTTGGTGAAACTGACGAAACCAGTGGATATCACAGGTATTAACAAACTATAAATACAATACTTTAATGCTGATCACCCCTTCTTTATGCTGATCATTCCTTCTATATGCTGATCACTCCTTCATATCCGTACATGAAACAATTATTGTGTGACTAGTATAAGTATGACTTAGGTTCAGTTCCATACTGTCAGAGTACGGTATATCGCATTCGCAACATCCCGTTTCTTGATTAGTTCTCAGCATTACTCGAATGTAAATCGAAGGTTTCTAATCGCGGCTAAGATTCCCGCCAAAACAAATTTGCAATCAAAATCCAGGTTATCATCCAAATTTTGAAATATCATTCAGCCAATTGCTCCATCAATAGTTTATTTACCTTAAAGCAGTGATAAAACCTTCATCTGCATTGCAAAAAAACAGCAACATTCAACGCAAATTATACATTAACACGCGTGGCTAGCAACCGTGCATTAATTTCTGTGCCGTTGCCTTCCGGCTAACAAAATGTCAATATTTTGAACATCCCGAAGCGTCGTGATATACACGAGGCGGGATCCCGAAGAATGACGGGATTGACCGAGCGTTCACTATTGGGTATATCGTGGATTTTATTCTTGCCAAAGTGTTATGTATATAAACTGGGAATTTTATACATATCCTTTATGACAAAATACAATAATCTTAACCTCCCATTTGAAAGTACTAATTAACTAACATATATTCACATGTATAACCAGTCATTTAAATGTATATGAAATAGCGTCAACAAATAGCTTCATGGAAGCATCAAACAAATATGCCACATTAACCATTCTGATTTTAAAGTTTACAAGGGTGTAACACAATGAGATATTGTTTGGCCGATATTGTCCCTTCAAAGTTAAAGGCTTTAGAAGACGCATAGTATAGAAGTAGCCTTTCTTTAAAACTAATGTCATCTGCATAATATGGCGTTTATTTTTAGGCATGACTCAGACCAGGGAGTAAGTATACAGGGAGGAGAAACGGGTTCATAAACGCTCTAGTTTATCGATTTAAGTTGTCACGCTAGAACGCCGCCATTTACTATTTTATCGATACAGGTATACACCGTCACCATTTTTTATTTGGCGCAAAGTGGCGCCATCTTTGTTACACGGAACCGTCTGGTAAAATGAGATTTTATACATGCAAACAAATACACGCTCTGTATCAGAGGACACTATGTGAATAAATAATACTTATGTTTACATTTCGCACCTTTATTGAGTTAGTAAGTGTAATAATTTATAAGAATTTGCTGTTTTTCACACACGCGCGAAACAACCGGAAGTAGTCATTTTCACGCAGTAGTGAAACACACGCGCGGCAACATAAAACGGCAAAACGATCCGTTTCTCCTCCCTGTATACTTACTCCCTGCTCAGACTATAGATACATTATCCAGTATAGTGAATATATCAGTAAAACAACAATATTCGAACTTTAGCTTTTATCCATAATATATTTGAAATATTATACCTCATTTGCATATTCCACTTTTTGTTTAATGTGTCGTCATCTGGTCCATAAAGTTGCTTATTACATGTGTTACTATATATAGTAACAAAAACGGCCCGTTTTTCGCGTAATACAATCATTATCTATGCGGTCATATTACACAAGCACGTGAAACGGCGGGCCAAAATTCCATGTGAAGGGCCAAAAAACTCATATGGCGGGCCGAAAATCCATATTAAATCTAGAATGCGTTACATATATTTAGCATTAAAGTATCGATATTTGTTTTAATAATCGACCACGAACCAGTCAAATCGTGCATCTGTTATATATATAGACAGAAAATCCAAAAATAATGGTAGGTCACCATAATTGTTAAAATTAAAAAAAAAAATTGTGATGCCACCCACCGTCATGTCAATCTGTCTAAAAAATTGAACAAGTCCATGAAATAGCTAAATAAGAAATTTTTGAAGTCTTACCATTTATTCATTGGTCACAATTCTGCTAAAATTGTATTAAAGTAAGGAACATTTAATTATAATAACATTTAAAGCTCATCTTTATGTAAAACCTATTTTTTCTTACAAAATCTGTTGAGACCGTTATTCATAATTTATGCACAAATTGTCCCATAATGATACAATTTCCTTGTTTGTGTATGTTCCCAATAATAGAATTTGTTTAAACTTTCTAAGGATATAGTTTAACATATATAAAAACAAAATGTGCAATACAAATGTTAGGTCCCCATGCCTGTTTAGAATAAAAAAAAATTGAAACCCTACCCCTATGCCAAAAGGCCAAGTTTTGTATGAAATTATATAGAAATAATATATATTCCTTTTTTGTTATGTTCCTAATAACAGAATTTGTTCAAACTTCCTAGGCACTTATTTGAACATATAGTAAGACAATATTTGCAATTAAAATTATAGGTCACTATGCATATTGAGATTTAATATTGGTATTTGGAACACTACCATTATGCTTAATTTTTTTAATTTTGTTTGAATTTTTACAAAATGTTCTAGTTTTCCTATTTTATGTATTTTTCTAATAATAGGCATTTATATAAATAAAGACAATAAATACAACTTGACATCAAGAGCAACATTCCTGTAAATTTTTAGGAAAATCCATCCAATAATTTTAGAAGAGAAGTCGCCCAAAATTCTGCGCATGAAAAACTACAGAAAATGCTTTTAAAAAAGCATTCCGTCAAGAGATGAAAACACTCAAGTATTAGAGATGATAAGAAATCATTTGGTACGTTTAACTTGTTTGAAGTTATTTAAATCTTTATAAGAAGTATAGTTACACCTACTGTTTCCCTTTTTATTTTGTTTACGGAGGTATGTTCGCCTCGTCTGTTTACCGTTTCATCATATGTATGCGTTCTCGTTCTCTATTTTGTTTTAGGGAAGTTTGTGCGTCCAGCATGTTTACCGGCTCATGGGGACACATTTGACCAACTAGTTTGCACTTCAACTGGCTGGGGAACCATGTTTTCAGGTAAAGCCGTCCTACGTTTAATGTTATATTATAATTATATAAATTATATATTTATATAAAAATAAGACTCTATGTTAAATTATTTAACTCCGCCAAGCTTTCGGACTTACGTCCTTCGTCAGGGCTAATTTATTACTCAATGTTTACATCTAAAACGGACGTGATGTCGTTGTGGGCGCGTCATAACGTTGCGTGTAATGGCGCGCTATTCCCTCAGATTGACGCCATATGGCCGGTATGTTTGCAGCTTACTCTTCCATAACAGCTCAATGGTTTTCCGGTATTGCTCGTTACTGTCCCTTCGAAAAGCTATTAACGGTGGTTCCGGAAAGATTGCTTTCATTGTATTGGAAGTATGAAGCGTAGGTGGGTGTTTTCGTAGATTTCGACCTATATTTGGTAATGCTCTAGAGAACGTCATGATTACGGGATTCTTTTGGTTTCTTTTTAAGCGCTGATGTACTGTAACAATTTATCCCGTTGTTTTGCATCTACTTTCTTCAGTTCTATCTCAACAAACTTCCCATCATATCCTCTCCGTTTCAACTGTGTCTTAATGTCCGCTCTGTGCTTTTGAACATATTCGTTTTATCCTAACTCCCAGACCGAATGGAATAGCTTTCTTTGTAGATTCCGGATGGGAAGATTCATGATGTAAATATAGATGTTTGTCAGTAGGTTTTGTGAACAAGACTGTTTTTAATGCTCTGTTGCTTATCCTGGTCATCACATCTAGGAACCTTAGCTTGTCAGATGAATACCGAATCTCTAGTTGGATTCCCGGATGGATTTGGTTTCCGATTTCATGAAACGCCTGTAGTTCCTCTATACCGTGTGTCCACAGTCCCCATACGTCATCGACAAACCGGAACTACGACAGCGGCTGTTTCAACGATCTTTGGAACAGTTCAGTTTCCCAGGAGCCCAAGTACGTTGATGCATAATTCATACACAGATGAGATCCTATCGCCGTCCCTTCCTTTTGTATGTAATGTTTCCCAGAGAATGATATAGTATTACTCTCAAGCACAGTGTCCATCATAGAAAGGACGTATTCAGTTGGAATGCTTTTGTCCAATCCTCGGTCCAATGCTTCCTTGGCTGCAATTCGTGCTTCAGTTCTCGGAACGCTGGGATATAGGGTTTTCACATCAAGACAGAAAAGTTTGGTGCACTTCGAAAGTGGTTGTTTACTGCTCCTCAAATTATTTAGGAAATCCGTGGTATCTTTAATATAGGACGGCAGTGAGGTAACATGAGCGCGAAGCTCATTTTCGACTATTTCTGCCATCCTCTCTGTGGGATGGTTTCGTCCATTAACAATTGTACGTAGTGGCATGTCAGTTTTATGTAGTTTTGGATTACCTTGGAGCTTACCGGAAGTTCCTCCCGTGGATATCATGTACCCTCTCAGGTCTTTTGTGATTGAACCTTTTGTGTACAAACCATCAGCTATCTTTTTCACTTTATTCTCTATTGTTTTGGTCCTGTCTTGATTAACCTCACTGTAGGCGGCATTATCAGTAATTTCTTCTCGAGTCTGTGCACGTAATCCGCGGTATCCATGACCACAATTCCCGAGCCATTATGGCTTCTTTTTCGTCTCTTTGACGCTCTTAATATATGCATCCAGCCACTTATCTCTTCCAGCATCTGATGTCCATAACGACTGAATTTTCCTACTGTCATAATCGTCATCTACATCGTCCTTGTCATCTTCATAGAAGTATTCCCTCAATCTCATGCGTCGCTCCCATGTTTTCAAATCAGAAATAAGCTTGCCTTTGTCTATATTCTTTTTAGTCGGCACACACTTCAGACCTTTAGAAAGCAGTTGTACAAGTTTACATAATATATATATAGGGAGAAATATTTGAGAACTACCAAGGACAGACAACCTTCGGACGAACTACGGCAGGGCGCCTAGCTATGACGTGAGACACAGAAATCAAACGTATGCATCCAATTCCTAAAACGGAAAGCTGCAACACACACTGATCTATATATATCACAGGAAAAAATGTGTGACATGTGCCACATATGTGTTACTTGTCTCACATATGTAAATGTTACATGTCTCACATATGTAATGCATATATTTTTCATGTTAAAATAATACACCTGTGCTACATATGAAATTATTATACATAAAATACATAAAGTATTTATAAAATAAAACACCAAATATTGTAGAAAATGCTTTAACAATCCATTTAAGTTTTAATATTATCATAAAAATATTTTCATATGTGTTACACATGTGTTACTTTCATATGAAATATATATGTGGAGTACATATATCGTACATATATTGGGCAATTTCTTTACCTCGGGAGATATTTCCCGTATCTCAAAAAAACTGGTTATTAAACTCTATATAATACCAATGCCATCATGTAAACACGAGTATGCATGTCCCTCAGAACCGGTTATATTTATTCGTTAAACGACACTTATAACTGAATTGAATTGAATGTTGTTTAAAGGCTCATCAACACAGTATGGGTTATTTAGAGCCGCCCCAGAGAGAGGGTAAGGATACGTAGGAATCCGGCAACCGTGCCCTACTCTTATTATCGAATAGATTCCTATGGTTCTTTAACGTGCTCGGAGGAAAGACCGATACACGGGACTGCCCGGTTTACGTCCCCATCTAAGGGAAAGTGTCTTGCCCAAGAACACACCGACGAAACTCAGCGGCACCACGGAGGAGACACTTATAATTACTCCAGTTACAATAATCATTTCATATCGTTTACATGTATTGTACATACAATTGTGTCAAAATCATATGGAAATGCATCAATATATTTTTAACAGATTCATCAAAAAAAATTGAGAATTTCATATTACATTCAGTCGCCGCTTTAAATAACGTGTTCAAAGTCTGGCTGGGGTATGAAATAAAACCTTAATTTCAGCTTAAACAGTTTGATTACTGTAAAATTAAAACATTTAATAGGTAATTTTAAACAGGTTATCGCATTTTTTTTTCTTCAATATATATTTTTTTAACCATGTTTTATTGTCGAAATATCTGTTATAAAATCCTGCTAATATAAGCTTTCCGATCGCTTAATGGTATAAAGGCGGGACCACGTAATACTATACTGAAAACATGTGAAGCAGTCGAAAACATTGGCATGACAGAGATTGTTCTTCTTCACTTATATAATTTGTGATCCTCTTGGTAAGTATCAGAGTCTCCCATTTATATAAAACACCATATTTCATATACATATATAAGAATATTGTCAAGAACATGGTACAACCTTATTAAATTAATGTTTTGCGTTTATTGTGTTAAAAGCCGCTAAAAATGGCAATGTAATTTAATGAAATCACGAACCAAAGTGTTACGTTTTAAATTCTAACGCAACTTTAATGTTACACGTTACTCCATTCGCTAACGTCTCAAATTTGTGACCGTAAAACCTCTGATTTACCGGCTGACAAAATATATGACGTCATATAACATTGTAACAAACGATGTCATTAGACGACGTCAACAAATGCAAGTACCTCTGAATTTGGGTTTTCTTAGAAAAACAAGTGATGTACGATTTTGTTTTATAGTTTTGGCATTTCAATGGAAAGCTTTATAATTATGGTAACCATGCTAAGAACTTCTTCTGGGATGGTAATATGTGGTTTATTTTACTATCTGAAAATCTTCTGGGATGGTAATATGTGGTTTATTTTACTATCTGAAAATTTCGTTTTACGGTGACGCGTTAGCACATACCGTCCAATAATGAAAATCCTAACATGAATTTCTATTAAATTACCTCCATTTAATAGAAATAAGAACGATAATGATTTTTGTAAAGCAGTAAATTAAAGCATTTTGATTTTTTTTGATTTTTTCTCAAACATTTTTTCACAAAAACGTGCTGCATATATTTGATAATCGTGCTAATCACACAGTTCTTCTGTAACACATATCCTAGCATCTGTTACTTGCATTACGTTATATAAGTTGATCATTTACCATGACGGAAGGAGACATTTGGTAATCGTCGAACACGTTAAATACAAAAAATATTGCTGTCTCGGTTTGATTCAGACTGTTCATGAACGGTAGTGAAAAGTGCTTGCTACCGTTCAAGCCCTCTAGCCCCGTGATGAGCAGAACTCAATATTAATCATGTCAATAGTACAGAAATGTAAGCTATCCCGAAGATGCTATGCATATGGCGGTGACCATGAAACCTTTAATGCGGTATTTTTACACCATTCCATGGCCAGCGGCGTATGGTCCCAGTTTCTAACAAAAAGCTTTGACCTAAACTAAAAAACAAAGGGCGAAATAAACAATCTGAAGTCTTTTGAATTTCCGTCTCCATAGTTATTTACTTAAACATTCGTCAGTTTTGATTTCATTATTCAACTAATTATATTGATATTGTGCCATCATCATAGAAAAGCTAAAGCCACACTGCAACATACTTAAAACTACACGTTTGTACATTCGGCAAGATATGTTATGTAATACACATAATTCGAAATTAGCCTTATGAAGTTCATCAGTACAAACTGGTATAACTGCAGGCGGCGATGTGGTCTCTCAGCTCCGTGAAGTAGACCTGTCAATTATTCCAAACACTCAGTGTGACTACTATCTCCAAGATGGCGACCTCCACGCGTCAAATATATGTGCCGGGTATCTGCAAGGAGGTAAAGATACGTGTCAGGTCAGTACATGAGTGGATATATTTGCGGTATAGACAATTTCATCCACAGCATAACTAGTATTGGCCAAACCTTTTATATGCAATCTCAATTAAATAGGCATTTCGGCAATAATTAAAAACACCCGCATCCACAGATCAAAAAAAGAAAAAACGATACACAGCATCAGTTCAACTGAGTAACACATTCAATGCATTTGTTGAACTGTTATTGCCTTGAAATTATGAAAGCTAGTTTCTATCCAATTTTGAAGATCATGTCCAGTGCACAAATTACACTTGAATGGACAAATTCTTGGACATAATCCTGCTATATAAATGGGGCCCCAGTCTTTCAAAAGGAGACTCGATCGAACACCGTTTAAGATAGAAGACGCGATATGACATGAGCAGTTTGCCTATCAGACGTGACTTTGTGTAAATTGAGAAGTAGTAAATACAGTTACTTAAGACTACTAGTATTAGGACATTTAAATATTTTCCTATCGTACACGATACATGTACTAAATTGTTTTGTAACTCATAGACATGTTTTGTCTTTTGGATGAATAAAGTTATCTATCATGTACATAAGGCATTACGGTCTGCAATATGACTTGACATGCATTTGGGACAAATCGTAGTTTTGGTAAACGTGCGATACACAGCCACAGCCGTTTAGCAATTCAAATGCAATTATAATATCAGGCCATTGTTTCCAATAATTATTTCTCTGTGCAATGCACTAACCAAATATAATCACAAATACATTCGCCGGGGCTCACACCAAAATTTGAAAATATTAGATCTGGGCGTCATTTGAAATAATAAATAACGAAAGTAAAATTGTTCCTAATAATTATTTCTCTCTGTAATGTAACCAACATAATCAAACATATATTCACCTATGCTCCAACTAATTTGAATAATGTATGTCTGGACTACAGCTATTAATTTTCCATTCCAGTTGTTGCTTAAGTTAATTGCTTTTATCAACTCTCACGGGCTTAGCGTTCGCTAAAACATCAAGCAAAGACGTGAGCCTCTTTAAATACCTAATGTTCTAACTTGAAAATAAGTTAATTGCTTATATATACCCTATCGGGCTTAACTTTCACTAAAAATCATGCAAATATGTGTGTCTCTTTCATTAGTGTATGTTCTTACTTGAAAACGTATGTGTGGTTTGTGTCAATGGTGTGCTCTGTCGCCTATAAATCTTTTTTAAAGCAGCTGTTTTACCCGATGAAAAAATAATTCATGTTTTGGTTACTAGGGCGACTCGGGTGGTCCATTGGCATGTCCCATGAACGGTGTGTGGAAAGTTGCCGGTGTCGTCAGTTGGGGATATGGCTGTGCCGACAAGAACTCGCCAGGACTCTACACCAGGGTAGAGTCATTCTTGGACTGGATAGACAAAGTGATGCAGACCTACAACTGATGGCGGATTAACATCTCCGAACGTTTGAATTTAAATATATAATAGTATTTGTATGATTGAATTTATAACACTGTACAAGTATTGCTGATATATTAAATTACATGATAACAAATACTGGTTTTGTATACAGTATCTGTTTTATTTCAAAAGAGAGACACATTTTGAGTTTTGCACTTTAGGTACATACCACAATATAAGCTAACGGTGAGAGATATATGGTGGTTATTAAATTGCCAGATATTACCATGTGTACAGTCAGGATGCACGGGAACGCAAAAACGTGCCTGGTATGGATAGATCAGACGGTAGAGCATTTTAATGGTAGTCCAAGGTCCCTGGTTCGAGCTCAGTTCCGTCTGTAATGTTGGTGCAGTGCAACAAAAATCGAACCAGGTGGGGCCGTCACTGGAGGTGACTTGAAGCTTCCAGTAACATTGGATACTCTTCCTCAGTTTCCCTGAACATTGCAGGAAGGTTTATAAATATGTGTCTGAATCTTTCTGTTGATGGTCAATAAAAACTCCAGATAAGTCCTCCATTAACTATTATGTCCTTAACTACGGGGTAAGTATGCGCATACTTCAACTCGAAGTGCATACGAATTTTCCACACAGTCAAGGAGAAATAGCTTATACAAAGGTAGGTAAACAAATCAAACAGGAAATGTATTATTCACATAACACAGTAAACCAAACACAGGCAAATTAAAACAAACAACAATAGCAATGAGAAATAGAAGTAAAGCATGCCACACATATAAACAACATGGGTACCGCCATGGAACGGACAATGGCAAAAATAACGCTTGTGGTTTAAACCAAGTTCTAGGGTGCACCAAACGTCACTCTTACACTATTTCCAATAAAACGTTACATTGAAATTAAGAAGTCCTTTCCAGGACATATCCTCTAACAAACTAGACAGCATTAAATGGCAATATAGATATAACACAAATATGATCATGCAGTATATGTTATTATTGGATAGCCTAGAAAGCCACAAAGTTATGGAAGAACTCAATGCCGTGGCAAAATACAATGCCACAAGAAAATAAACCATTTATGGTTCGATACGACGATACTGAAAAAAGAGTATGATAATGGACCTTTGTAAAATGGCCGAGTACGACATATACGAGATATTGCAGTCTCGGTTTGATTGAGACTGTACATGAGCGGTAGTGAAATATGCTAGCTACCGCTCACGCCATCTAGCCCCGGGTTGAGCAGAACTCAATATTCATAAAATCAATAGTACACAATTTTAACCATCCCGAAGATGACATGCATATGGCGGTGGACATGGAGTATCTTTCTTCCCCAAGTCGTACGGCGTATGGTCCCAGTATCTAATAAAATTAAATGCCCCGAAGAGCGAAATAAACATAATTGAATTTAGTTGGGAGCGGTTATGAAGCCTGCGTATCACAAGTAACAGCCAAAAGACTAAATTAAAAAGCAGACAACATATCCTATGAGTGGTTAAACAATACCCGGAGCCTTTTATCCGCCGGAGTAGTGCAACCACCGAATCAAAAATTAAGTAAGAAAACAAAAGAAATTGAAAATGTACCACCGATAACTAAATATAAGTATCGGGCTCAGCGATCTCCAAAGATCGAATGAATAACAGTACTGACTGCAAGCGCGGGGAGACGTTTTACTACCGCCACACTGCAGACAAACATCATACGTTACTTTACCAAGAAGATATTTGCTAGATGAGAAACTACTTTTCATACTTGTAATACTGTTATGTCAGACCTTTCTTCTTTACAAATGCGGTAAGCAGCATTCAAGGACGACAGTCAACCACAAAACACAAAAACAAACACGCAAACAGACAAACGAGAAGGCAAAAGTAATAAAAAATGGAAACGACATCACAAACACAATAGGGTTGTCAATAGGGCTACCGCCTTGGAACGGTCAGTGGCAACAAAAGCCACTGGGGGTTTAAACCGGTACTACGGTGCACCAAACCTCACACTTACCCTACTGTCATCCCATTAAAACAGGACAGTATAAATAAAGAAATCCCCGCCATGATCTAATATCTAACCAACAAGGCAGCATCAATAGGCAATATAAGTAAAAACACAAATACGCTCGTGTAAATATAATACAAAAAAACAATAGTCTAGAAAGCCACAATGAAGGTACTCAATGACTTGGCAGAAGCCAGAGCAACAAGAGAATACACCATTAAGGGCACGACAAGAAAGATCATAGACAAACATCAAACGCCACCGTCGCAATGGGCTTTAGGTAGGCGTCATCATAGAGTCCACAGTATGTCCGGTCATGGTACAATTAAAGAGGAAAACATAGTGGCGAACTGTAAAAGGGTCCACCACCAAGCATGCAGTACGTTTCAAAATGATAGGGTCATAACCTCTTTTGATAAACTTTTTAACAAGTTTAACAAAGATAGTATGAAAGTGATCATGACCAAGAATCTTACGAAGTTTATAAATCACATCACCAAGTCAAGTTGTGATAGTCGCAGAAGAGTCCTCCAATTACTTTTATATTTGGAAAGAAGGTCAGGGTTACGATAATAAAATTTTGCAAAGGTGTTACGAAGTTTATGGTAACGGTAACCCTGATTGAGCAGCTTTTTAGTTATACAAAGATTACGAATAGTACAGTCCTCAACTCGAGTACAAGCTCTTGAAAAACGAATAAGTTGAGACACATACACCCCATGAGAAGTTGCTCGGGGAACAAAACAATCCAGGTGGGGATAATTAACAATGTCAAAATTAAAATAATCTCTCTTTTCATAGATCTTGCTAATTATTTTACCATTTTCAATCGAGAGATCTAAATCAAGAAAAGAAGCGTTATTATCAGATATATTAGCTTTGTTAAGCTGAAGTTCATTATGATAAATATTATTAACCATAGCTGGAAAGAAAGGGTTGTCAATGTTCAATATGGCATCCAGATGCCGAAAGGTGTCATTAAAGGCTTCAATAACATCTGTCTGGGTATCTGGTGAAAGACTCAACATGAAATCTCTTTCATAGCAAAATGTGGTGCACAGTTCGTACCCATAGGGATACCAACAATTTGTCGATAAACGGTGGTTCCATACCTGACGAAAATATTATCTAATAGGAAGATGAGTGCTTCACAAACTTCATAGCAAGTCCACATAGTATAATTGTCTTAACTGCCGTTAGTAAAAAAACGCCTTAATATTATTACAGGCCAAAAATGTATTATTTTCTCTAGCAAATGTTTTTTGATTAAGAGAAATTAGCTTGTCTTTGATAAGATGATGTGGTAAAGTTGTATATAGTGTAGAGAAATCATAAGTGCTTATAGATGAAACATGGCGCTTATTGAAAATTTTATCAAGAACGTCTCCTGAATTTTTTATAGACCATACCAAAGTAATCCCAGAGTTTTCATAAGTTTTATCACAATATCGTTTAACGTGATTTTTAACGGCAGTAAGACAAGAAGTTAAAAGTTTGGAGATGTTTGTTATAGTGCAGGCACTAGAATTCGAAATAAAGTGGGCCTTATATGGATTTTTATGTAATTAAGGAAACCAGTACATAGTAGGCAGTTTGTGTTGCTTTTCGTCTACCCCAGCCTTGCAAGTAGTGCAACGAGTGATATGTGTGGAAACAACATCCTCCTCAGTAGAATGTACTGGAGTATACGAATTGGTGCTGTCGAGTTCCAGAGATAAAACATTGACGTAAATATGTAAATAAACCAAGTTCTAGGGTACACCAAACTTCACTCTTACACTATTTCCATTTACTTGGTAAAAATGTAGGCCATGTGATATTTCTTTGATGTTTGTGTAGCGTTACATTTTATTCTAGATAACATATATTATTAGATTCTGTAAAACAGTTTACCGCCGGATTATGATTATTCATATGGGTAATAACTGTGCACCATGTTTGTCACGTGCTACCCAGGTTACATAATTGATGTGTTTAATAATACATTTCGGTATCTAGATGACATACTCAGTATTGATAATCGTGCCTTTGCTCAATTTATCCAGCAAAGCTCACGTTGAATAAAACCAACTGTTTGAATACCACAGGGCATTTCTCGATCTTCATCTCTGGATTTCAAACGACTACATACATTCTAAAATATATGATAAGAGACACATGACGTTATCGTTCAATATAACGATCTTCATTTAAAAGGAGATTTACCTCGTGATACAGCATTTGTTGAGGACTTCATTGATCGACATCAAGTTATTACAGGTAAGGTGTATTACACACTACGTAGCTCTTTCCCAAAACTCTATAGCCGCAACGAAAACCTACTGGAGAATAAGAACACCTATTACATAAAAAACATGTATGCAACTGGGAATATAACAGACTATTCTTTTATGGGGATTGGATATATAAAATCCGGAAGTTAAAAGGGTCAGACACGCTTAACGACAACTTTTCACAATTAATCAGGAAATTCGTCAGAAAAGGCTACGATCCATTTAGTAGAGTACAACACCAATACAAAACATGTATGCAACTTGGAATACCACAGTCTTTTATTGTATGGGGATCTGATATATAAAATTCAAAAGTTAAAGGGATCAGACAAGTTTCCTGGCAACTTTACTAAATTAATCAGGAAATTCGTCAGAAAAACGACCCATTTAGCATTGCCTTGCACTTCATGTTTAGTGATTGACCCTTCTACAGTCACTCACCACGCTTCACCTTTCTCTTGTTCCATGACTGAACAAGTAAGTGGGGTTCCATAATTGCACATTCTGAAACGATGAAAGAAAGATAGGAGCTTGAACGTTCATCCTTCAGTTTTTTTTGTCGTACCCTATATTAGGTGTTTCTTTTGTGTTTGTATATCTTTACAACAAATAGGGTATAGTATGTTCATTTCCCTGGATGTTGACATTTTTGTTAGATATTTCCTTTTGATGATATGTACTTTTGTTTACACTCTTGTCAATTTGAATCCTGAAGACATGAAAATGCCGAGGCTGTGCACACATTAAAGGGACACATGGCAATCTTGAGTTTTATATCATCTTGAGTTCTATAGTACAGCGATTTATTAATCCTGTATCATTTTGACTTTAAAACTGCTCGCATATAATTAAGAATTCTCTTTCCGTTATTATTCTACACATTGTTTAAAATTTATTATTGATGCAATATTATTAAAAATAAATAATATGTAAAAACAATTGCTATGAACTATTCTAAAAATTAATATTAATGAGATTTTTAAAAATGAAGATTGCCGTGTGGCCCTTTAAATCGATGTAAAATAACCATCAGGCCGTATTGCCTACTGACCGTTCCAGGTCAGCCAACATGTCGTCGCCACTTTCTATGTTGGGTATGCTTCTGTTCATCATTGATTAGTTATTATGGGTGAAAAAGGATGTTCTGAACGTCTCGACGAATTGTGGTGTTTGTCTTGTTAAATCATACATAATATTGCATATGCGATTTATATTACTAGCATGTTTGCACATTTACTTTGTCAAACGTACATTTAGATTGCAACGTAAGAATGTTTTACGGTCTAAACTCATCATTTGAAATAGTATTAATGATTTATTTTACAAAACTAGCCGATCGTCGAGGTTTTCAGACCAGGCTATTTCAATAACAATAACTGATACATAGTTTTGTGCATATATGAACACTGGATATCAAACGTAGTATAGCAGTTTTATAGACACCCTTTCTTCATCCAGGCCTTGAATTCACCAATCATTCTACAGACTATTCTTAGACTTGAGCTCAAGTCCTAAAATTTCATTCACATATATTCCGATGACCTTCATAGATAAATAATCGTATGAACTTGCTATTTATTGTTCCATATTTATATACATAGCAGCTTCTTATGAACGTTTATCCTTTAAACTTATAGCAATATGTTTGATTGAAATTTGAATAATTGGGCTTAAGTCTAAGAATATTCTCAAGAATGGTTGGTGAATTCAAGGCCTGGATCGCACAGTGTCCTTCAAGAATATTTAAACATTTCTATAATCTAAACTTAGATACATTATTAGATTCCTATGCGTTTGTATTTGCACTATGGAGATTTATAGTGGCTACGCTTAAGACACATCCACTGTTTCTGATGTATAAAATGTAAGACGCAAATTTTAGCATGGGTGCTGTCGTGCTTTATTTGTAAATTCATCTTGAATGAATTCGTCTTAATGAGAACGTGGCATATTAGATATCTGATCTAATTTCGAATTTAATCATGTTTATGCGTAGGGTCTACGTTGGTCCGATTAAACTGCAACACGCCGGATATGATACTATAATTAGGCCGCTATATTTAGCAACTTGGATTTACCAGGATCTATTTATAGTGCAGTATGTTACCTTGTTCGTTCGAGCGTAAGCTGGACTTGAATAGGTAGAAGTTTCGACGGACACAAAGGCGAATTCATAACGTAACTATTCAAGAAGAGGAAACACTTTAAAAAACAAAATAAAACTAAACTAAATATGTAGCATATATATGTTAGTCTGTCTGTTTATCCCTTATCCGTCACTCCGTTCGCATCCGAGTGCAAAAGTCCAAGTTACGAAAAGCATCTACTAGAGTAATACAACCAACCAACAATAGGCCATTTCATATTTAAGGTAGGCTTGTATAGTATCTGCTATAATCCTAATATACTAGGTCATTGTAATACAGTAGCCAGTTAATGTGTAGTATCTGCTATAATCCTAACATACTAGGTCATTGTCATACAGTAGCCAGGTAATGTATAGTATCTGCTATAATCCTAACATACTAGGTCATTGTCATACAGTAGCCAGGTAATGTATAGTATCTGCTATAATCCTAACATACTTGGTCATTGTCATACAGTAGCCAGGTAATGTATAGTATCTGCTATAATCCTAACATACTAGGTCATTGTCATACAGTAGCCAGGTAATGTATAGTATCTGCTATAATCCTAACATACTAGGTCATTGTCATACAGTAGCCAGGTAATGTATAGTATCTGCTATAATTCTAACATACTAGGTCATTGTCATACAGTAGCCAGGTAATATATAGTATCTGCTATAATCCTAACATACTAGGTCATTGTCATACAGTAGCCAGGTAATGTATAGTATCTGCTATAATCCTAACATACTAGGTCATTGTCATACAGTAGCCAGGTAATGTATAGTATCTGCTATAATCCTAACATACTAGGTCATTGTCATACAGTAGCCAGGTAATGTATAGTATCTGCTACAATCCTAACATACTAGGTCATTGTCATACAGTAGCCAGGTAATGTATAGTATCTGCTATAATCCTAACATACTAGGTCATTGTCATACAGTAGCCAGGTAATGTATAGTATCTGCTATAATCCTAACATACTAGGTCATTGTCATACAGTAGCCAGGTAATGTATAGTATCTGCTATAATCCTAACATACTAGGTCTTTGTCATACAGTAGCCAGGTAAAGTATAGTATCTGCTATAATCCTAACATACTAGGTCATTGTCATACAGTAGCCAGGTAATGTATAGTATCTGCTATAATCCTAACATACTAGGTCTTTGTCATACAGTAGCCAGGTAATGTATAGTATCTGCTATAATCCTAACATACTGGTCATTGTCATACAGTAGCCAGGTAATGTATAGTATCTGCTATAATCCTAACATACTAGGTCATTGTCATACAGTAGCCAGGTAATGTATAGTATCTGCTATAATCCTAACATACTAGGTCATTGTCATACAGTAGCCAGGTAATGTATAGTATCTGCTATAATCCTAACATACTAGGTCACTGTCATACAGTAGCCAGGTAATGTATAGTATCTGCTATAATCCTAACATACTAGGTCATTGTCATACAGTAGTCAGGTAATGTATAGTATCTGCTATAATTCTAACATACTAGGTCATTGTCATACAGTAGCCAGGTAATGTATAGTATCTGCTATAATCCTAACATACTAGGTCATTGTCATACAGTAGCCAGGTAATGTATAGTATCTGCTATAATCCAAACACACTAGGTCATTGTCATACAGTAGCCAGGTAATGTATAGTATCTGAGCATATAGTCATAACATAACTAGGCGATTGTAATATAGTAGATTACAACAGACACGGTAATCTATAGTCTTTGTTATGGTTATACCATACCTAGGCCATTGTAATGTAGTAGATTACAACTTACACTGTCATTTATAGTATTTGTTATGGTCATAACATACCCAGGCCATTGTAATATAGTAGATTACAACAGGCTCATCATTTATAGTATTTGTTATGGACATAACATACCCAGGCCATTGTAATGCAGTAGATTACAATAGGTCCGGCTATTTATAGTCTTTGTTATGGTCATAACATACCCAAGCTATTGGAATATAGTAGATAACAACAGGCATGGTCATTTGTAGTATGTATTATGGTTATAACATATCCAGGCTATTGTAATATAGTAGATTACAACAGGCCCGGTGGTCATTTATAGTATTTATTATGGTTTTAACATACCAAGGCCATTGTAATGCAGTAGATTACAATACGTCCGTCCATTTATAGTATTTATTATGGTCATAACAGATAATGTATAGTAGTCAGGTAATGTATAGTATCTGAGAATATAGTCATAACATACCCAGGCCATTGTAATATAGTAGATTACAACAGGCCCGGTCATTTATATTATTTGTTATGGTCATAACATACCCAGGCCATAGTAATGCAGTAGATTACAATAGGTCCGGCCATTTATAGTATTTCTTATAGACATAACATACCCAAGCCATTGTAGTGCAGTAGATTACGGTCCGGCCATTTATAGTCTTTGTTATGGTCATAACATACCCAAGCTATTGATAATATAGTAGATTACAACAGGCCCGGTCATATCTAGTATTTCTTATAGTCATACCATACCTGCATCATTTTAATACTTCTGAATATTACAACAGGCAAGGTCAAGTCAAAGGAAGTTATAGCCCGACAAGAAATTTTAAGCAATTACCTTCAAAGTACGTGTGTGACCTTGACCTAGAAGATAAGTATCTGGCGTAAGTGGCGACAAATCATCTTATGGTCATGAACATTTATGCATACTATTATTAGAATCCAATGACACATAAAGAAGTTATAGCCCTGACACGAAATAATAATAACCCTCATTAACCTTCAAAGTATATGTGTGACCTTGACCTTGATGGTGGGGACCTGGATCTTTGTCGCAACACATTGTCACATGATGGTGATTATTTGTGCATAATAATATTGGAATCCAAGAATAAATTAAGCAGTCAAAGATCGGACACGAAATATTAAGCAATGACCTTCAACGTACATTCGTAACTAACCTTGGTGTTTGGCACTGGCTCTTAGTCGCAACACATCGTGTCTTGGTGGTGGACATATGTATATAATATTATTAGAATCCAATAGCAGATAAAGAAGTTTTAGCTCGGACACGAATTTCAGATTGACGGACGGACAATGAGCAATCCTAAAGCCCCTCCGTTTACACCAGTAGGGGACTAATACATTAAAGCGCAGAATGTGGTTACATGATGTGGCGACATAACTCTTTGATCTACTAACCACAAATTTAATAGAAGTCATTGTTTTCACATGAGTACTATGTCTGTTCGGGCCTATCTCGGAATGAATATATTATATATAATGTCGTCATATTGACCTTGGACTGATTGACTTACTGACTCAAAAAAGAATAAATTTTCTCCTATCACCAGGGGCAATGTACCTAGGAAGTTTCACGAGTGTTGTTGTTATGAAGTTTTGTGAGGTCACGGTAGCTATGGCCTAGGCGTACTGACACCAAATACAATAGAGCTATTCCTATCACCAAGCACAATGTACGTATGAAGTTTCATGAGTGTGCGGTGTTGGGTTTTTATCGCGCGTAATGCCTTTTCTCCGTATGATTGTCATTGTACTTAGCCATATCATAATGTTTCATCTGAGAAAGGAGATGCATTTATATAAGCTTTAATAAGTTTGTTTTCAGATCCTTACCATTTATGATTTGTACATAATTTATATGTGAACATTACGAAATAAATACTGTTTAAACCAAAGAAAGATTTCAAAAATGAAAGCCACCGGTTTCTGTCGGAGCATAATTGTTGTATAACTTTCCGTAAACAAATTGTATTATACTCCCACTCCAATATGAAGTGGGGGCTATATAGGAATCGCGCTATCCGTCCTTCCGTCCGTCCGTCCCATCCATTTCGTGTCCGGGCTATATCTTTTGAACCGCTTGGCCTGGTGTATTCAAGTAGTATTTTGCACAAATGTTGCTTATATCAAGACGATGGGTCATGCACAACTTTTAGCACTGTGCTATCAGAGTCAAGGTCACAGTGAAAGTCAAAGGTCAAATTCGTGTCCGGGCTATATCTCTTGAACCGCTTGGCGTGGTGTATTCAAGTAGTATTTTGCACAAATGTTTCTTATATCAAGACGATGGGTCGCGCACAACTTTCAGCGCTGTGCTACCTGGGCCAAGGTCACAGTGAAGGTCAAAGTTCAAATTCGTGGGTCTAATATTATTTATTTGACAGTATGAGCATTTGCTGACGTAAATGTTTACTGACATCAATGGGGGAAACGGCTTCATGCTTACATTCATTATATGCTGTCATTATTACATTCATTATATGCTTTCATTATTACATTCATTATATGCTGTCATTATTACATTCATTATATGATGTCATTATTACATTCATTATATGCTGTAAACATTCATTATATGCTGTCATTATTTAATTCATTATATGCTGTCATTATTACATTCATTATATGCTGTCATTATTACATTCATTATATGCTGTCATTATTTAATTCATTATATGCTGTTATTATTACATTCATTATATGCTGCCATTATTACATTGATTATATGCTGTCATTATTCTATATGCTGTTATTATTACATTCATTATATGCTGTCATTATTACATTCATTATATGCTGTCATTATTACATTCATAACATGCTGTCATTATTGCTTTCATTATATGCTGTCATTATTACATTCATGCTGTCATTATTACATTCATTATATTCTGTCATTATTACATTCATTATATGCTGTCATTAGTACATTCATTATATGCTGTCTCTTACATGTCTTAGACAACATGACTAAATTATGTTAAGCATGCTTTGTTGCAAACTTTGTTTTGCATTTAGGTAAGCGATTTCAATGGCTGATGGGAAAATAAGTCCGCTCATGAATATTACCAATATTACCAGTATTATTGAAAATTGTGCCCAATGGTAGCAATGGAGAGTATCCGAATATAATACCACTAAGTTTAAGAAGGTGGCCATGGCCTTGTTTTTGGAACAAATATATAGGAAAACAAAGATTGTGGACTTAACAAAGTGTAATGCAAACACTAACATCATTTATAAACCTGTGCGTATTCACTGTCCGATCAAGTTATGCTCCATTTACTTTTATTCAGCATTGACTTAAGCATTTTACCATCCGAACCAGTTAACCGTTATTTTAACACTGAATTAAATGTTCAGGAAAAACTGTGAAACAGAAGGAGATAATCCAGCAGAGTAAGTTGCAGAGTCAACTTCCCAGATTAAGAATTAAGTTTTTTCCTGTTGTTTCATTGCAATCAGTATGGGTTTTTATTATGGTAAAATTTATTTCTACTAAGACATGCTAGATACTTAATTAATATGTTTAGTCATAATATAATCAGAATATAATTGTTTGTATCTCCTTTGTTTGAGGAAAAAAGAAAGAACGTAAGTGTTGTTTTTCTGGCGATGGTGGCACCAGCATTCATTAAATCAAGTTTATCAAGGACTGTATGCACCGGGACCTTATTTTATCTTGTGTAGTACATTACAACTTGACAAGAAATGCGGATGTGACCTTCACCCTTCAAGTAAAGTGCAGATTAGCTCCAAATTGGCATACTTTATTCTCTGACCACAATCATGAACAGTTGAGATATAGTCAAATAACCTTTCTGCTTTGTCCATTGTACGAGAATGTGAAGTTGGTGTGCATGATAACGAACAAGTTATACAAAAATCTCTTCTGTATAAGAGTATGAAAATAATTCTGAGTTTATCTGTATCATATACCATATCTCAAGGAACAGGCTCCGTATGACCTTGAGCTGTTTGAGATGCTATAAATCCGTTCTGTTTGAATAATGGTAGGTTTATATAGATTTAATTGGAAACTAAAGGGGCTTGAAATCAACTAAATAATGTGTTTGAAAACCAGCCAGACCAGATTAGTAACACCAGAGTTATGGCCCTTGTTTTGCTTAAAAATGCCTAATTAAGCCTTGTGAACACTTTAACACCTTCATTTCAGGAGACGTTATTGATAAAATTTTCATTAAAGGTCAAGTTTCATCAATAAGCCCTTATGACTTCTCTACACTATATACAACTTTACCACATCACCTTATTAAAGACAAGATAATTTCTCTTATTCAAAAAACATTCGCCAGAGAAAATACTACATTTGTGGCATGTAATGATATAAAATCGTTTTTTTACTTACGGCAGTTTAGACAATTATACTATGTGGACTTGCTATGAAGTTTGTGAAGCACTCATCTTCCAATTAGATAATATTTTCGTCAGGTATGGAACCACCGTTTATTGTTGGTATCCCTATCGGTACGAACTGTGCACCACTTGTAGCAGATTTGTTTTTATTTTGCTACGAAAGAGATTTCATGTTGAGTCTTTCACCAGATACCCAGGCAGATGTTATTGAAGCCTTTAATGACACCTCTCGGTATCTGGATGACATATTGAACATTGACAACCCTTTCTTTCCAACAATGGTTAATAATATTTATCCTACAGAATTTCAGCATAACAAAGATAATATATCTGATAATAACGCTTCTTTTCTTGATTTAGATCTCTCGATTGAAAATGGTGAAATAATTAGCAAAAGCTATGACAAGAGTGATGGTTTTAATTTTGACATTGTTAATTATCCCCACTTGGATGGGGATGTTCCCCGAGCAATTTCTTATGGGGTGTATGTGTCTCAACTTATTCATTTTTCCAGAGCTTGTACTCGAGTTGAGGACTTTAATATTCGTAATCTTTGTATAACTAAAAATCTACTCAAACAGGGTTACCGTTACCATACACTTCGTAAAACCTTTGCAAAATGTTATTATCGTAACCCAGATCTTCTTTCCAAATATAAAAAATATTTTAAGGACTCTTCTGCGACAAGGACTATCACAACATGACTTCTATGGTGATGTGATTTATAAACTTCTTAAGATTCTTGGTCATGATCACTTTCATACTATCTTTGTTAAACTTGTTAAAAAAAGTATCAAAAGAGGTTATGACCCTATCATTTTGCAACGTACTGCATGCTTGGTGGTGGACCCTTTTAATGTTCGCCACTATGCTTTCCTCTTTAATTGTACGATGACCGGACAGGCTGTGGACCCTATGATGACGCCTACCTAAAGCCCATTGGGACGGTGGCGTTTGATGTTGTCTATGATCTTTCTTGTCGTGCCCTTAATGGTTTATTCTCTTGTTGCTCTGGCTTCTGCCAAGTCATTGAGTCCTTCATTGTGGCTTTCTAGGCTATTGTTTTTTGTATTATATTTACACAAGCATATTTGTGTTTGCTTATATTGCCTATTTATGCTGCCTTGTTGGTTAGAGATTAGATCATGGCGGGGATTTCTTTATTTACACTGTCCTGTTTTAATGGGATGACAGTAGCGTAAGTATGACGTTTGGTGCACTCTAGAACCGGTTTAAACCCCCAGTGGCCTACTTTGCCACTGACCGTTCCAAGGCGGTAGCCCTATTGTCAACCCTTTTGTGTTTGTGATGTCGTTTGCATTTAATATTACTTTTGCCTTCTTGTTTGTCTGTTTGCGTGTTTGTTTCTGTGTTTTATGGTTGACTGTCCTCCTTGAATGCTACTTTCCATGTATTTAATCTTTACGAAACTTGTTCATATTATTGATATTAATGAACCTCGGACAAGTTTGAAAGCCAGCATTAGCGGACCAATAACACCAGTGTTATGGCCCATTATATTATGGGAAAATGGGAAAATGCCATATTCAGCCTTGTGAACACTAGCACCTTCATTTTTTTATTTGATCTTTACCAAACTTTGCCAGTACCTTTATATCATGAAAGCTCGAACAAGTTCGAAAACCAGCCAGATAGGATCTGTAGCACCAGAATTAAGTCGCCCTTGTTTTGCCATATTAAGCCTTGTGAACACTCTAGGTCCTTTATTTTGTATTTAATCTTTACCAAGCTTGAATATAGAAATGTTGAATGTTTTGTATAGACTTATATAGGGAAAAGCTTAAAACTTAAAAAATCTTCTTCTCTGAAACTACAAGAGCCAGGGGTTTAATATTTTGCCTTTTTACCATAAACGTATGGTCCTCTACCAAGTTCTTGCACTTTGTGATCCTGGGATCAAATTTGGACCTGCCACAGGGGTTACATAGACTTATATAGGGTAAAACTAAAACAAACATCTGCTTTTCTAAAACTACATGAGTCAAAGGTTCAATATTTTGCATTTACCATAAGATTATGGTCCTCTACCAAGTTATTTAAATGGTGACCCTGGGGTCAAATTTGGCCCCGCCACAGGGTCAAGAAAAAGTTTTCCATACATTGGTATGTTAATCAACAAATATATAGAGACACCTTTAAATCAGAGAAAGAGAAACAACGAAAAAATATGTTGGCGAAAATTCGAAATGATTTGTCAGAAAAGACCTTCATGCTAGATTTGATACAAAATATGAAAGGTAGTGAAATTTAAACTATTCTTAATATATCAATATTAATATAAAATGACACATTTCAGACAACCTTTTAGCAAAAAGGTCGATACCAATGCAAATTTGAGCCAGTTATAGGACAAGTAGAAGTACCTACTACATTTTCTACTACTAGGTTTGGAATAGTATAATGGACCAAGTGTTGCCACTAAATGAAATGTATGAAAAGGAATATGTGGGTGATGATGATCATACTGTGGAGGAAGATTATGAAGATGATATATACAAGTCTTGGTGGCGGTGGTGGTGGTGATGGTGATGATGATGAGGATGGTGATGATGATGATGATGAGGAGGAGTATTTGTAAGCTGGTGATGATGCTGATTTGAAGACTGAATGCCCTTTTAACATCTTAGTCATTTATCAGTTTGATAAAAGCACTGGTATCATCTTTAGTCCAACTCTTTTCTCTCTATTTATTAACAATTAATTTTGCATTTTTGATGACTCATGTGATCATGATGACTCCATGATGTGTATCTCATGTTTATTATATGCTGATGAGCCAAAGATCTGCCAGATAGGTCCGTCTAACAAAGTTGTTTTATTGTCTATTATTGCATTTAGGCATTTCATATGATAAAGTTTCTGTAGAAATTGTTAATGAATATAATTATTTAAGAATTATAATGAAACCTGCTATGGCAAAGTATTTAACTAATACAGCATTAAAAACCCTTTCCTGCATTAGATTATTTAACTACTGGGATCGATGATAGGGAAATCCTTCACGAGATATTAGGCGTGTGGTTCTTTTCACGAACGAGCGTAGGCGAGTTTGTTAAAGAACAAAACATGTCTACCATCGAGTGAAGGATTTCCTTATAATCGATCAAGCAATTAAATAATCTATTTATTACATTTTAAATCAGTTTATGTATGATTTTAAATAAAATTATTCGCTTTATTGAACGTTATTGGCGGACGACGTCGACGTCACCAGACACTTTATTGACGTCAAGACTCAACGCCACAGTTAGTTATTTTTGCGTTTGGAGTTAATTATTAATATTTAGTGATTATGAATATTCTTTCACTAAGAAATCCCAATCGTTCACCCATAGAAATGTAATAAAAGAGCTTTATATAGAGATCTTATAAATGTTCATCTTTTTTTGGAATTTGTAAGAACTCTGCATCAAGCCCATTTGGAATATATTGCGGTGAATTATTCACTTTACTAGTCTTATTACTAAACGTGGAAACGTGGCTCCCATCAGAAATGGAGTGTCTACTATAGAATTTACAGCAACTTTGCAGTTCTGCCGGTAAGAAGGTTCTAGACCCATTCTCCGAATGTTATATTGATGTAAATGGAGGATGAACGTGGCATCTTCATTCATGTTAGCCGTCATATAACCTTTCATGTGTTGGTGTGACGTAAAACCCAATATATTATATTAATCTTATTACTACTATTAATAATAACATGGAAGATATACAACTCAAGTTCTGTAAACTTGTTCTTGGGGCACATCGGACTGCCACAAATAATGCAATCACCACGGTTTTCCATTTGTTGTTAAATTTGCCTTTTGTTGCTGGTAGAATGACTTTACATGTATATTTAAGCAGTTATTTTACACATCATTGTAATGATATAGATAATGCTCAGCAACGTGTTGTACTGATTTGTATATTAAGGTAACTATTAATTTCTAAGAGAAATATCTATATTTTGTTTAAATTTCATGAGACTATGAATAACTACAGGTCTTATGCAGGGGGCTTCAAGATTTTGCTTTTGGGATCAATAGAATTGAATTGAATTGAATGTTGTTTAACGGCTCATCAACACAGTATAGTTATTTAGAGCCACCCCAGAGAGATGGGAAGAATACATAGGAATCCGGGTACCTGCCCTACTCTTATTATCGAATAGATTCCTATGGTTCTTTAACGTGCTCGGAGGATAGACCGATACACGGGACCGCCCAGTTTACGTCCCCATCCGACGGACGAGGGGATCAATAGAAGATAAAGGTCACCATCACCTTATATGGATAACATTCTGGACGATTATTTCGAAACCATAACACCCATACTACTTCATAGGTACATCGCCCTAGGTGGGAGGAGGAGGATCCGTATTTTTTTTTTTTGGAGGAGTGGGGGACGTGGGGGTTGTAGGTCAGAGGTGAAGGTCACCAGTACCTTAAAGGAAATGCACATTCTGGACATAACTTTGAAATAATAACTCCTGCACTCATGGTACACATGTTCAGTAAAGGAAGTAATTTAATTAACACAGTTGCATTTATTTGTAAATGTCACTGATAGTTGAGATTCCCTGTTCTTATTGAATTTGACTGAAGTTATTTTTATGCCCCCGAAGAGCGGCATATAGTAATCGCACAATAACTCTGCTATTCATGGAGGGATTTTCAAATAACTTGACACAACACAAGACAATGTGTCGCGTAAAATTTCCACGTCCGTCGCTCCAAGATCAAGGTCACACTTAGAGCTCAAAGGTCTGATTCGTGTCCGGACAATAACCGACATTCATAGATTTCACCACCCAAAGACGATGTGTCGCACACAATTTCCATGTCCGTGAATCCAAGGTCAAGGTCACACTTAGTAGCGGCGCTGGCGCTGTTTCTCTCACCACGTCGGCGATAAATGAGTTTGCGGCCGTCGGCACAACGCAATGTTATCCTTGTCTCGTCGACGAAAAGAACATTCGCCCAGTTGGCCCTGGTGAACCGTTAATGTCGCCTAGCCCAAGCTAAGCGAGCTTGGCGGTGTCTTGTCGTTAAGATGACCTTTCCGATGTCGACGGCATCGAATTCCGACGTCACGTAACCGGTTTCGTACGGTTTTAGTTGATACATGACGTCCATAAGTCTCCCTCGTATGCCTAGATGTCGTTGTAGCTGGTAGAAAACGATAACGGAAATGTGATACGATCATGTAACTGTCCTGCCGTTGTGTTGTCACCCTCTGTTTGAACCGTCGGGGTCGATCAGCCACACTTCCGGTTTGGTTAAATTTCGACCAAAGAGCTTGGATGGTGGATAGCCGCCGATTGAAGGTTCTTGCCACCTGAAATAAAGTTAAAAACGGAAATAGTCACCAAAATAAACACGTGCATATTGGTGTCCATGCCCTGCACGTGCAAAATGTGCTATATTGGTCAACACGCCTAACACAGTTAATTTGACCGCGAGCCGGCCAGAAATTTTTTTAATAATTAGCTGCAGTACCTATTCAAATATCGATATGTGAAATTTCGTGTGAATACATGCATTATTATAAAAATAGTAATACAATATAAATTGACCGATTAGGAATTTTGTTGAGTGTAGAAGAAGAAGAAATGTTATTGACTTACACTTGTACATATTTTTTCATCATATAAACATACATTTTACAAATATAATTTGAACACAATAACAAGATTAGTACAGGTTCATTAATTTATGAATTAATATGAGAAAAAATGGGAAAAATAGAGATATAACTATTATTTTATTATATATCGAACCAAATCAAAGCCCTATGTTTTTTTAAGCATAACATCATTACATGAATTTGATCAGCCAATGACCAGTACATTGACACTACTTCACATTCGGGTAGGTGATATACTCGGTGTTCGTCATTGACGCTTAACTGTATACAGAGCATTTCTGGTGATGATAATATTAAAACTTTCGTGTGCAGTTATTCATCTTCTGTTTCAAAACAGTATTAGGCTGTTTCAAAACAGTATTAGGCTGTTTTTCTTTTTTCGTATAGTGACTATTGATTAAGTCCGAGTAACACACTTTGTATTCACCTATTGAAAGATTCCACATCTTGGTAATTTGTAGCAAAATGCCCGTATAAGGCAGTAATGAATATGTATTCTGTGTCTTATTCATATGTTGTTTTTGTTCTGTCTGCATATGCTTTAGGTCAGAGGAGAGAATTAATTGATAAGCATTAGATTACAAACAACATTTTGATAAATAAAATTGTGTCCATTGTCAATATATGCCAGTATGTCCTGGCTGGGGTAGACCGTATGATCCCCGAAGTTATAACCATTAAAATACGGCGCCACCTGTTATGATTTCCATTTGTATATTTAAATGATTTTAATTTTTACTAGCAAAATACTGACTCTGAAGACGAATTATGTGGAGCAAAATGCAAAATACATAATATGTATATCAAATTCGTAAATCAACAGTCAATATAAAGTAAATTATTTTTACCATTTTGGCCTTCTCATTAAGGCTCTCAATACTGATGTTTTCCATTTTTCAGTTACACGTTTATTATTTCAACACAAAATACACATTATTCAACATTAAATATATTCATAATAAAGACGTAATCAATGTATTATTCGATACAAGTTAGTTTTTTTACGGAAGAACGGAAGCTTATTTGTGCCACGTAAATATCATTTGATCATGCATTGCTTCCTCTGTTTAATTGGGAATCGTTTTTGTAAGTCAATAAGATAAAGTCGAGATGATGCAGTAATTTTACAATATTCGACTTACTATTTTCGAGATATCGCGCTATTTTTTAAATCGGTGTCGTGCGTGTGTATGTGTGGGTGCGTGTTGCGTGCGTGTGGGTCTATTTCAAGCAGTGAATTCAATGCTGAACTTTATAGTGTTGTCATTTTGAAATACCACACCATAGACATGATACCTTATCCAGTCACATTATTCTGGCACCAGGATGATCAGTCATAGTTATATGACGAACGTTAAGAACTGGGCATACCACTGTGCATATCAGGTTGTCTGGACGTCAATATGAACCGAGAATTTTTTATATTACTTGCTATATGTTTTCATACTTGATATGGTTAGATAGAATGAAAATAGACGCTCATGGATCTCTTTACAATCTTGACATAGCCATGCGTTATGCTTCACAAAACCTACACTTAATTTTGACCCCCGTGTTTACATTGTAAAAACTTAAACAACATGGCGGCACTCTTTTTAGAAATTGTCGTCTGCGCATGTCTGTTTCTAGGGTTCGGATGTACCAAGTAAAACGTAGGTTATGCAGGGTGATGTTGTTGTTCAATGT
Source organism: Cyrtodaria siliqua (assembly GCA_037043455.1). Lineage (NCBI taxonomy): Eukaryota > Metazoa > Mollusca > Bivalvia > Adapedonta > Hiatellidae > Cyrtodaria > Cyrtodaria siliqua. Next base: position 80,171 of record JAWPHD010005623.1, on the reverse strand, counting down.
TTAGTACCTCCAGCAAGCGATCATTCTTATCTTTTATTTTGGAATGAAAAACATTATATCCAGCAAATAAAAGGTAGGTAAATAGTGTACTGCGTTTATATTTATTATTTACACCACTATTGGTCAACTGATTTTTTAAGTCAACCAACCCTAGAGAAATGGAATCTTCTG
>JAWPHD010005623.1:0-72500 GCA_037043455.1 Cyrtodaria siliqua | reverse complement strand
GTCGTCACCGTCCGTCACACTTTTACCTGCAACCTAACCTTTGCCATGACTTGAAAAGTATTTGACATATGTTCACGACACTTCACACACATCTTCATTTCAACCTATGGAATTTTGTTACACATCTCCAATAACTCTGACTTTCATTTTGACAGAGTTATGTCCCTTTCATAAAATGTTAACATGCAACCTAACCTAATCTCCTCATAACGTGGCAAAATATTGACCTGTGGTCATGAAACATTATACAGTTCTTCCTTATCAATAATCCAATGCAGAGTTATGCCCCTTTTCATAAACTTTAACACTTTCTTGCAACTTTATAGTAAGATTGTACTTGGTGAAATAATCACATGGTAGGCGACACAAGTGTTACGTGGAACACCCTTAAGGATGATAGCGGATGGAACTTTAGTCTTATTTGTTTATTTGGTTCACACTTGGACTTCCATATTGTCAAGGCTGTCAAATATTATATGTTATTTTTATCCGCTGTCCATATCCAAGGTAAGAAGAAAATATAGAATTTTGCGGACTCGTAATGTAACGGTTGACAAAATAGTATGTACTGTTATTTGAGAGTATTATTTATTATTCGATTTAATTACTGTCAACCGTTTATATTTTATATATTTATTTCACCTTTATATTTTATGTCAGCAAATTCAATTTGCTTCTATGCTTTTTTATGCGAACCATTGCCCAACCCCACACTCTATGCTAAGCTCCTGCATTAAGGTACACGCTGAGAACGAAAACAGTCACACCTGGGGGGAGGGGGACATCTCACAATGTTTTTTCCGAAAGGTGCTAAATAACATTAACTGACATTTTATTTGCATTTTAATCGGATCTACATGATGTTAATTAGAAACTGTTACACGAAATATAAATGAAAGTTTAAGAGTTTGGCATTTTGATAGCAACTATTTATAAAAAATATTGTTCACAATATCCCTAGTATCCCTAGCCACTAAAATGAACATACAGTTCGGCATTATAACATAATTATATCGTAACTGTAAACTTCCTGATTCATAAATAGATCATATACGACTATTGTGCGATTTAAACATTTCGCCATAGTTCGGAATTTCCCCACACCGTTTTCACTTGACAAGTCGAGTTGTCAGTGGGATTTGCACCAGCAGAGGTTAGAGGCATTTGCACGTAGCACGTGCTCAGTGTTGCGCCTTCATATTTTATGAAAATAAGGAAAGAAAAATGAGGTAATTATTCGTTCTGATTTTTTACAACATGTCGCTCATTAGTTATAAAACGTATTAGCATAATACCGGGAAGAATATGATCTACAATATCGGGTGTTAAATCAAGGTTTGAAAGCACAGTATTCGATATAGAAGTTGAGCTATTGTCATACAAAATAGAAATAGACACCCGCAAATGTCTGGGTCAGTACAATTATCTAAGATGAACAAAGAGGGCAGAGTTAAATTTCGCTGACTGTGACGCATCAGATATTTAATTTACGGCAAAGTCGACATACTCAAATGATATTACGGGCTAGATTTTGTTATTGAATATTATACGGGCTATAATTATATCAGTTACCAAAGAGGGCTAAAATTTGCTGATATATCAGAAAAAGTGATTAAAAATACTGAATACAGTATACGTAATGTACCTACCCATGTGTTTCCCTTAGTGGAGGCGGCAGCCATACCCCGGAGATTAGACAGAAATGGGGTAGGGAATTAGACAGAACCTCTTACCAACATGGGGATATTTGATATTGATATTAACAACTACCATGAGGAACTAGACATAATTTTAGCCAATAGGAATTGGGAATTATACAATCAATTTGTATTATGTATATATCATCACCCGGTTTCCGAAATCATTTTTTAAGTAGACTAGGTGGCCGATTTGGCTAAGGCGTCTGCTATTGGGCAAGGCGCTGTGTAGAGGTTGGTGTCCTAGGGCTGCTGGTTCGAATTCGTTGGTAAGTGGTTTGTACACAATTGTTTCCACATATAATATGTAATGTTTCTGCGTTTATCCTATAGTTTCTACGTTAAAGAAAGTTCGTTACTACGAATTTAATTCTCTCAAATAATATAATATGATCTGTCGTCTTTCTATGATTTATGTTTGTATAGGAAACTGAGATTGTAACACGTAATGTGAATCTTCTCTTGTATCACTATACGATATGGTTGTTGTTATTTGACGGACAAACCCGAAGATATCCGACGCGTTCAAGAGCAAGACCTTAATATCATCCGATTTTCGAAATTAATGTTTTTAGATTGACTAGCTGGCCGAGTGGGCTAAGGCGTCTGCTGTTAGGCGAGGCTCTGTGTTGAGGTTGGTGTTCTAGGTGAACGGATTCAAATCTATACATATATCTGCGTGCGTGCGTGCGTGCGTGTGTGCGTGCGTGCGTGCGTGCGTGCGTGAGTGCGTGCTTGCGTGTGTGTGTACTAACGCTTAATAATATCAAGGCAACGTACTTCACTTAAACTGGAATTGCTTCTTAAAAGTGGGCATAAATGCCGAACAGGAAATGTAGCATTCACATAGTCAATCAAAATTACGCATACAAAACAACATACAATATACAGAACCACAATATACAAAACAACACACAATATACAAAACCACAATATACAAAACAACACACAATATACAAAACCACAATATACAAAACCACAATATACAAAACAATACATAATATACAAAACCACAATATACAAAACCACAATATACAAAACAACACACAATATACAAAACAACAATATACAAAACAACACACAATATACAAAACAACATACAATATACAAAAAAAACCACAGCATACAAAACAACACACAATATAAGGACATGGTAAAGTATGCACAACAACTTAAAGGGGTTGACAATCACTAACATTTTAAATAATGTAAATAATGTTACATGAATATGGTATGGATACATGAATATGGTATGGACACATGTATACGGTATGGAAACATCAATATTGTATAGATACATGAATATGGTATGGATACATAAATATGGTATGGATACATGAATATGGTATGGAAACATGAATATTGTATGGAAACATGAATATGGTATGGATACATGAATATTGTATGGAAACATGAATATGGTATGGAAACATGAATATGGTATAGATACATGAATATGGTATAGATACATGAATATGGTATTGATACATGAATATGGTATAGATACATGGAAATGATATGGGGATACATGCATATGGTTTGGATACATGAATATGGTATAGACACATGAATAAGGTATAGATACATGAATATGGTATGGATACATGAATATGGTATGGAAACATGAATATGGTATAGATACATGAATATATACAATATCTGGGATATGTCGATATTTAACTGAAAACTTAACACGTTCCATGTCTTGCTGTTTTCATAAAATCGTCAAGTTATGATGCTGAAGCAATGGTTGGATATCAGATGCAAATACAATTGGTCATGGATGAACTTCTTTTTTTTTCTCAATTATTCTTTACTAGGAGCTAGATGTTCCATACTTGGGCATTGAGTTCTTTATTAGGTGCTACGTGTTCCTTACTTGGGAATTGAGTTCGTTATTTGGTGTTAGATGTTCCTTATTTGGACAATGCGTCACTTATGAGGTGCTAGATGTTCAGTACTTGGGTATTTAGTTCTTTATTAGGAGATTGAAGTTCTAAACGTGGGCACTGGGTTCTTTGTTAGGTGCTAAATATTCCTTACGTGGGAACTGAGATTTTTATTAGGAGCTTGATGTTCCTTACTTGGGCATTGCTTTTTTTATTAGGAGCTAGATGTTCTTTACTTGGGCGATGACTTCTTTATTAGGTGCTAGATGTTCCGTACTTGGGCATTGCGTTCTTTATTAGGAACTAGCTTTTCTATATTTAGGCACTGGATTCTTTGTTAGGCGCTAATTGTTCCTTACTTGGACATTCTGTTTTTTATTAGGAGCTAGATGTTCTATACTTGGGCATTGAATTCTTTGCTAGGTGCTAGATGTTCCTAAGTCGGGTATTGTATTCTTTGTTAGGTGCTAGATATTCATTTCTTGGGGACTGGAATCTTTGTTAGGTGCTAGATGTTCCTTACATGGGCATTGCGTTCTTTGTTGTTAGGTTCTAGATGTTCATTTTCTTGGCATTGGGTTCTTTGTTATGTGCTAGAATGTTCGTTTTTGGGGCATTTAGTTCTCTGTTAGGTGCTAGATGTTCCTTTTGTTGGCATAAGGTACTTTGTTATGTGCTAGAATTGTCTTTCTTTGGCATTGAGTTCTTTATTAGACACTAGATGTTCTTTACTTGAGCACTGAGTTCTTTGTTAGGTGCTAGATTTCCTGTCTTGAGCACTGAGTTTTTTTTTTGGTTCTAAATGTTCTTTACTTAGGCAAAGAGTTATTTGCTAGGTGCTAGTTGTTCTGTACGCTATGGCCGTATGTGGTAATATACATTCTGCGCGATAATATCAAAATCATAACACCCCCTCTGATGAACTTCGACGAATCGTATATGCATTGACGTTGGCAAGAGAAAGAACCTTATTTCCTTGGGGTCAGTAGGACAAGTGTCAAGGGCACCATGACCTTATATGGAAATACGCATTCCGCCAAATAACTGTGAAACCACAACACTCACACTCATGACACGTTATAGGTATATTGCCTTTGGTCAGAGGAGGAAACTCTGTTGCTTTTGGATTCACTAGGTCAAAGATCAAGGTCACCAGTACATAATCCAAGTGATAACTCTAGGAGTATAATACCTACACTCATGAACCTTTGGAAATACTTTTCCCTTACTGAGAGGAGGAACCCTATTGCTTTTGGTGTTAGTAGGTCAAAAGGTCAAGGTCATCATGTCCTCATATGGACATACACATAGCAATTGACAATCCCGGAAATATGATACCCATACTTACTAAACTTATAGGTGCATTGTCCTTGGTCAGAGGAGAAAGCCTATTACTTTTGGGGTCAGTAGGTCATCAAGGTCACATTGAACTGACAATGACTGAATTCTAAGACATTTTCCTCACTGTTACTTGTAACGTTTAGACCTACAGTTTTGAAACTTTACATAAATAGTACCCCTACTGATTTTAAGCTTAGTAGGTCATATGTCAGATCACTGTGACCTGATCATGACAAATTCCTTCCCAGCTGTTAGTCACTGTTTTAATCTATAGTCTTGAAACTTTATACAAATAGTACTCTTAGTTAAACAACATCCCCTATCAGTTATTTCTTTTGTTAGAAGGTTAAAGGTAAGGGTTATATTGACCTGAAACCTAGGAAATGCTTTTAACATAAAAGCTTTAGGAAATGGGCTTATAATGCCCCGGTAGGCGGCGCTCTTGTTAGGTGATATAATGTTCCTTACTTGGGCACTGAGTTTATATTAGGAGCTAGATGTTCCTGACCTGGGCATTGTGATCAATAATAGGTGCTAGTTTTCTGTATTTGGAGACTGCGTTCTTTATTAGGAGCTAGGTGTTCCTTTCTTGAGCATTGAGTTCTTTGTTAGGTACTACATGCTCTGTAGTCGGACATTGAGTTCTTTGTTAGGTGATAGATGTTCATTTTTTGGGCACGGGTTCTTTATTATGTGCTAGATGATCCTTTCTTGGGCATTTAGTGCTCTGTTAGGGGCTAGATGGTACTTACTTGGGCCTTGAGTTATTTTGTTAGGTGCTAGAATATTCCTTTCGTGGGCATTAGATTCGTTGTTATGTGCTAGAATTTTCTTTATTGACCATTGCGTTCTTTGTTAGGCACGCTAGATGTTCTGTAATGGTCATTCAGTTTTTCATTAGGAGCTAGATGTTTCTTACTTGGGCATTGAGTTCTTTATTAGGAGCTTGATTTTTCTTAATTGGACACTGAGTTCGTTGTTAGGTGCTAGATGTTCCTTTCTTGGGCATTTAGTGCTCTGTTAAGTGCTAGATGGTATGTACCTGGACCTTGAGTTATCTTGTTAGGTGCTAGAATATTCCTTTCGTGGGCATTAGATTCGTTGTTATATGTTAGAATTTTCTTTCTTGGCCATTGCGTTCTTTGTTAGGCGCTAGATGTTCTGTAAATGGTCATTCAGTCCCTTGTTAGGCGCGCTAGATGTTCTGTAATGGTCATTCAGTTCTCCATTAGGTGCTTGGAAATCACTGTCAAGTACGGTTTCAGTGTAGATCTTTTTTTGGTACGGTTTATTATTTTCAAGATAGCGGACAATGTTTACGTCGGAAGGTAGGTGCCCAGTTATTTCACCTGGATGTTTTCATATCCATCGTTTATATTATATATAATCATTATTGTAGTATCAGGAAAGGTTCAATGTCTTAAATTATTCTCATCAATCTCACAGACCTCCGGTTTTAAAACCACAATCAGCTCTCACAACCAGCGGTTTCCCTTTTAAAAAAAACATGAATCGAGAGATGATCACTATTGTGGTGCCTGGGAGTCATTTAGAGTCATTCTGACTTCTATAAGGTGCATACATATTATAATCCTTCCATTTACAGTGTATGTAAACACCCTTTAACCACATAACTTGCTGAATGTAAATGTTTTATGGGTTTGAAAATTGTCGCGATGATACGTTGTGTACCCAAGGCTATTTGAACACGGGACGGTGTAGTGTAAGCACAAGTTGACAGATATCGCTACGGTGTATTCGCACATTTTTGGTACGGTGTAGAACGAACTTATCTGGTTGAAGCAGTTTTGGTTAACGAATTTGGATGCTAGTATATGCATTGTGTTTCTGTTATTCTGTTAAACTCTTTCTAAATGACTCCCAGGCACCAACATAATGGTCATCTCTCGATTAATTGTTTTCTAAACGGGAAACCGCTGGTTGCTAGAGCTGATTTTGGTTTTAAAGACGAGATCTGTGAGATTGATGAGAATAACAATACTGCAAATATGAAAGCTCTACAGGTATGAAACCAACAATTATTTTCCAGAATTGACACCGATGTTAAAATGTCATATATCAATGATTTGCTATAACTTCAACTCAAGTATGGATAATGCAGTAGTGTAATTTTCACATAGAAAACGTATTTTCCACTTGAAAAATCACCAGAAAATGTGGGTGTCACAAGACATGTAAGAACGTTCTTGTTTGTTTACCACAGGTCAAGGGTACATATGTTTTCATTGATAGTTGCTCACAAAGTGTAAGCATGGAGTCGAAATTTCGAAATTGTTCATCAGTGTTCCAGTAAAAAACTATTAATACGTTTCTTATAAATACAACAAAAAAAACGAAAAGAAATGGGCATTTTCCACCTATTTATTATGTCCTTTTCCTTAAAAAAAGGAGGGATTACTTTTTATTATAGGAACTACATTCGACTACACCTCGGAGGTTTACATGTAATTGGTGGTAGTAAACCTACGCGGATACACGTACACACCTCGGAGGTTTACATGCAATTGCAGGTAGTAAACCTACGCCGATACAACAGTGGAATTGATTTCTCTAGGATTTTGAGATATTCTTCGTACTAACTCTAGATAAGCTGAAGGTATACATAGTATAGAGTATATTCTAGCGCGTGCTATGGATTGTTTTTTTATCAGTATGTTGTTTATAACTACTGCTGTCAAGGACACGTACACTAGATTTTCAAACCGTAACCGACCGTTCTGTAACAATGACAGAATGTCAGATATATTCGACAGTATTGTATTTCTACCTAGAATTTGATAATTTCAGCATAATTTACCTTACACAATACAGTTTTCTGCGTATTTCTTTTTTTTTCTCCAAATATATACGAATATAGAATTTTTTATCTGGTAGATCTAAATGATATTTTCGTGCCAGGGATATGTAGGTTCACGTACTCGTATTACTTTATTAATAGGTAATACAACAATATTAAGGAACAGAACAGAATTAAAATATCTTAGATTTTACTAAATGTACCTCTACTATTATAATCTAAATAATTGTTGACAGTGCCATCTTTATTATAAATATCAAAATACCAGTTGAATTTATGCTCGATTACTTCCAGAATAAAAGAAAGTTCTAAACGTCTAATGAAGTCTTATTAGCAATCTAAATATTTCAAGTAGTTGATTATAATCTAACGTGAAAGTATGGTATTTAAATGAACTAAAACCATATGTTTATAATTCATACGTGCTTAGTATACTATTCCATTTACCGTGGAAATAAAACAGAGGTCGCTTTAGTATGGAACAACTGTTTTCAAGGAGAATCGTTTACCAGACTTGAAATATTAAAAAAAAAGAGTGAAATCGAACAGGAAAAGTAGCATTCAAGGACGACAGTCAACCACAAACACACACATAAACAAAGAACAACATTAAAGATGAATAAAGGCGATAATACGAAATCACAAACAATAAAGTGTTGACAATTGGGCTACCGCCTTGGAACGGTCAGTGGCAAAAAAGGCCGCTGGGGTTTGAACCAGGTTCTAGGGTGCACCAAACCTCACTCTATAACATTACATGATGTTGATGTACTTCTATGAAATGCATACAGGACATTGACTGAATTATTCTTCAAAAAAATACAAACAGGACAAAGCCTTACTTGTTTCTTTAGGAAATTCATCGACTTATTTGGGGATCTCAATTTTAACTAGGTCATACACTAAACTAACCCACAGCTTTAACATTTAGATATCACGCGGATATCATTCTCATGATGACATTGACAAACCGACCCAATAAAGACACCTTCGTAAACAAGGGTATACATAACACAACTATACCATTAATAGCCTGCATGACATTGACATACGATATATCGTACATCACAGCAATACGTAAAATGTACAGTTAATGTTTTCATTTAACCCAAAACATGGTTGTACCTATATAATGTTATATATGCCTTAATAAATCCGAATCTATTGGGAGTGTACTTCTCTTTATTTATATAGATCTAGCTTTTTTAGTATATTTTGATAATGCTTTGAAAATTAAATTGAATGTTTTAACTGCAAATAAACACAGTAAAGGTTAATGAGAGAGAAAGAGAGAGAGAGAAATGACATATCCGTTCATTTGAGGACGTTTATAATTCAAATCCTGCCATGTGGGGACACTCATGACAATGTGAAGATTGGGACAAGTTTGGGGAGGGGTAGGGGACGAGGTCTTGTGAGGACACGAAGAGAGACAATGAGATGAAGACGTGTGTGAAGCTTCATAAATGAAATACTTTTCAAGTTATGGCCAAAGTTAGGTTGCAGGTTAAACTGTGACGGACAGACGATTGACAAAATGATCCCTAGGTGTCTGCCATGCTATGCAGGCGACACAAAAAACAGAAATGAGTCCATGGGACAAGGATGTCCCACTGAAAACAAACAGAAAACATAAACTTAGAAAGGAAAAAAGTTCCGTAACTCCGGTAATACCGAGTCGATTTAGACACCGAAACGATATTCAAATCTTGACATCATATGTAAGCTTCCCGTAAAGTTTCATAACAATAACTGGACCCATGTGGGAAGAGATAGACAAACAAGTCATTTTTATGTAAAATTTGACAAAGAAAGGGCCATAACTCTGGTTATACTGGGCCGACCTAGACGCCGAAATGATATGTGCTTCTTGACTAAGCATCCCCCACCAACAAACACCATGTCGTCTAAGTGAAGGGACTCCATACCCAAATATATGGGTGAGCTATAAATAAATAAGAAGCGTAAAAAAACATGTGTTTAGTAACAACAGATTGGCAATCGTACAAACTCGCTCATTTCCGTAGATCATCGGAAATAATTATTTTTGAAAAAAAAGCTGAGGCAGTTCCGATCGAACAGATTGGATGTTTCATCTTTACCAAAATTATTGCACATTTCATATGATGTGTTATTTACTAATATATTATAATTGTTGGCCCCACCAAGGTGTGTAAGTGTGTATGAAAAAACTGTATGGCTTTTGGTATCCGAGAAATTGACTTAATAAAATACCTGAATGTAAAAACATACAATACGTACGTCCGTCTGGACAAGGGTAACATTATCTTTCGTGGCGGGGCATAAAAAGTACCGTAGACAGTATCAAGTTTTTTTTCTCTTGGTTCAGAATCGGCTGATGTAGTTGGACGTTCAAGCATGGTTGCAAGTTTAAGTTGATTTTTTCTAAACAATAGTTATAACCACATCAATTTAGGCAGTTTTCAGATTATTTTGCGGCGGTGCGAATGCTTACTGTGTGACTCAGTCATGTTAAAATTAATAATTATCAAACAATAATGGACTGATTTTATCACTCATTCAAATTATTACTTTGATGATCAAACATACAATACATGACAAATGTAACTGTCGAGATCCTTTGAATTTCTAATCAAATTATATGGCAGTAAAGATGCAAACAAATCAGTATGCAAACACAAACCGTCTGTGTATTTCAGTGACAAGTGCATGCAGCATGTGTTTACATTAAACGTGTAGTCCAGTTTGGCAACTACTGACCTAGTTACCTGGGGTGCAGTAAATGTCCACAACTGCATACATAAAATAGGATGCGCACACTTTTAACTTTATTATATACAAGGGGATTTTTTTGATATTTTAAGGCGTAACTCACGCATGAACAAGGAATCGCGGCATGTCACAGGGGCGTAGTCAGGAATTTTAGGTTGTATGCATGAGAAATGTTTTAGTCAAGCGTCGTAGACGCTAGTGTCCGAGGGGAGTCCGGAGACAGGCCCAACCCCTGGATTTTCCTGCCACAGGTGTACGCTGGTGCTACTTTGCGTACATGTAGCTACGCCCCTGTGTCTGTTTTCAGAAGTTAAGAGATCGCAGGCTGCTACGCAATAAATGGCTGGGGAAGGCCATGGTCGGGTCACAGGCAGCCGTTACAGAGCTAGGATAGTAAAAGATGGAGCAAGAATAGTAACAAAATATGTTTTGAAGCATCGCGATATTGGGCGGTGGTCCGGTTAGCTCAGTTGGTAGAGAACTCGCCCTGTAAGTGAAGGGTCCCGGGTTCAAGTCCCTGCATTTTTCCCGTTTGATTTATTTCACTGGCGACGAGGCTAATTCGGTGAATAGCGGCACCAGGGGTCTGAGAGATAGGAAGAGCTGGGTAAGCTCTTGAAAGTTAACAGGGGAGGAGTATTGTGATATTGGGTACCCGGTGGCCCGGTTAGCTAAGGCGCGTCAGTTAAAGTTCTCACTTCGTTACTAACCATTTGAAAACATTCACGCACAAAATCGCGATAATGCGCCATCGTTGCCAAGTTTCCAGGTTTAATTCCACTAAATCAGCCGGATGTGCTCGTCTGGTGCAGTCGAAAGTAGTTCTGTATTAAAGAGTTCTAATCTTTTTTCTTTAAAAACTTTTTTTAGTGCAGTTTGCTGTTATTTTTTTGGCTGTAACTGTATTCTGGACATGTTTTTGATATTTGAAAATGCAAGTCATCATGTTTTTGACAGTTTTGAATATAAATTTGAGAAGTGAAAGTAGACAGGGTATGAAATTGCAAGGGGTAAAAATAGTGTTGACCTTTGACCCGGTGTTAGTATACAACTGCAGAAATGTTTCTTAGAAGGTATTAAACCCCCTATTTCCTTGTTGATGTTTAATAGCAGATATGTTTATTTGCATGATAAAGTAAGATTCAAAGAATTCTAACGAGGTTTGAGTTTTTAACAGGTTGTCAACATTCTAACTTTACTATGGAAGGGCAATGGAGATTCATTTACGCTATTATAACCTATAACAAAAAAATGGAGAAATCATGTATTTTTTAGAATTGCATAAAAATTGTTTTCTAGGCATTTATTGCGTTTAAATAGGTGAGCTGAACTCAGAAACAGAGAAAAAAATATCATTTTCAGACTTTTAGACTATTTTAGAGTGTTTTTGGCAACTTTTCCTCAAATTTTCTGTTTTTCTCTAAAAATGTGATATTTTTCATTTTTTTTGGAATTTTTGTGAAAGATATATGGCAAAATGTGTGGTATTCATACTCAGGGATGCAAAACAAAGCCACCAGAGTTGATTTGATGAGAAAATGTTGAACGGTTGCTGAGATATTGCTTTTTTATTATTTCTTAATTTCGCGACAAAATCGACTAGATTTAGTGCATTGTCAAGTGCAGGTAAATCACAATAATTTCACGACAAAGTCATTCGGCATTGCGAAACAAGTCATAAAGTTCTTTTATTAAGTTGTTGGATTGAATCGACAAGTTTAATTAAAAAACATGACGCAAAAATATTCCATTTAGGTTTAATTCCACTAAATCAGCCGGATGTGCTCGCCTGGCGCAGTCGAAAGTAGTTCTGTATTAAAGAGTGCTAATCGTTTTTGTTTAAATTTATTTTTAGTGCAGTTTCATGTTATTTTTTTGGCTGTAACTGTATTCTGGACATGTTGTTGATATTTGAAAATGCAGCTCATCATGTTTTTGACAGTTTTTGATATAAATTTGAGAAGTGAAAGTAGACAGGATATGAAATTGCAAGGGGTAAAAATAGTGTTGACCTTTGACCCGATGTTAGTATACAACTGAAGAAATGTTTCTTAGAAGGTATTAAACCCCCTATTTCCTTGTTGATGTTTAATAGCAGACATGTTTATTTGCATGATAAAGTAAGTTTTCCGGAATTCTAACGAGGTTTGAGTTTTTAACAGGTTGTCAACATTCTAACTTTACTATGGAAGGGCAATGGAGACTCATTTACGCTATATATAACCTCCAATAAGCGGTGTAGTGGTGTATTGTAACTTCCGGTTTTCAGTATGTAACAAGGAATGTGATTGGACGAGACTTTTGACCCTGTTCATTAACAATGCAGGTTCACCCATATTTATAGGTGCACCTGTAAAATTGTAGGTGCCCCTATAAAAATTGTAGGTGCACCTGTATATTTTATGGGTGCACCAACATTTACAAGGGAAAATTTTAATTATTTATGCAATTAATACAAATTGATACATTGTTTGATAGTTATAGAAAATAATAAATTAGCATAGTAATTCGATTAGACTTGACTGTTCCTTATTTCTTGGAATTAAAATAGAGGTACTGTCGTCACCATCTTTCGTTTGAAAGGACACACTTGATAACGAGTAAAATTTATTCTTGTCATTCTGTTATTCTGTTTGCTATAACAGGCGCAGAAACGGAATTAATTCAGAAGATTGATTAGCTTCTTTGAGCCAAAGTCATATACCTAATTTTCGGTGGTAGACTGTATCCTGTCGAAGAAAAGCAACCTTGCAAAAACGATATAAAAAAAAGCCTTTTTTAAACTATTTTACACGCAGGTATAAGGCAAGAACAATACAAAATCAATTAGTACTTTGAATTGCGGGAAAAAAAGTGCGCGTTGTGAACATCGCAAGTGATCGGCTGTGCATAGTACATTCTTAAACTTATATAATTATACAACCGTCTTGATCGCAGCAAAACAAGAGTAGTAAAGTATCTTTCCAACATTAAAATCAGAGTGATTCATGTATGTATTGTACAGAATAATGAGTAAAGCTAATTAAAAAGTGAATAATTTACATCTTCATTAAGAAACTAATAAGATTAGTACAACGCCATTGATTAATTATCTCCCTTTATATACAGTTTAAAATCATTGTGGATAACCAAACAAATTTTAAAATATGTGTGTGATATTTGAAATCATGTATAGTATCAATATATTGCATAATATAACAGTAACTTTAAAGCAACAACAACAACAAAAGACGTTCAAATGATTAGTAGCATACATGTTTAAGCATTAAAATATAAAAATCGGAGTAGGAAAAGTTTCGTCATAATTTGAGAAAGTTCATGCGCTTTATATTATTTCTTTTGTAGTAAATCTGTTCTTACATATTTTATTACATTTCTTATTGAACTAAAATGAATTGATTAAATAATTTCACGTGAACTTGTATTAAACAAAATATAATTGTCCTATTTTAAAAAAAAGTCGATATTTTTAAGTATAGTATTATTCCTTATATTTAAGAAATAATGTTTAGTTAAACATAAAATATAGCATATACAGTTATTTTACGTACGTAGAAAGATGTTTATATACATTTGTTAACGAAAAATGAGCTATAATTTCTCTGAAACTTATAATTTCAGTCGGTAGCTAATATTTTACTGAAATTTTTATTGATGGGTTGTGGTGTTCAGTTGCCATTTTAAAAAAAGTGTACCACTTTGTGAAAGTCATTTTGGTGGGATCGTTTAGTACACATAATTACCTTTCATTTGATATATAATAAGCCCATTTTCTAGCTAGTCCCAGCTAACTCCTTAACTAAGCGACTTTTTCGCATATTGTCACTACAACATATATCTACATTTACAGTCCAATCGGCGTTTCGTATTTGTACCAAGTGACTATACGATAATGTTGTTATTGGACGTTGTACCGTCCCGAATATTTTTTTTTATCATATTGGATGGTCCAAAACAAGATGGTGGATTTTAAAAAAAATAGTAGAAATTTCAACGATAATATCGACATCGACAGAAAGTTCCGAATGAGTATCTGCTGAAGTTGGCGTGATATTTGACTGTGATAATATGGTTGAAAATAGTAAATAAATGCTTAATTTATTGTTGTTAACGGTCATTGTTGTCTAATTGTTATATTTTCCCCTGTAAATTTAGGTATATAATAAAAACGTTATTTAACAGTGTATTGCGCAAAACGTGCTTTTATTGTCCTCGTACATATTGTGGTGAAAGTCGTACTCGGACAATAAAAACCCGTATTGCACAATATACTGTTCAATAACCTATTAATATTATATCCCCATACCCAATATATCCTCGGATGTTATGTCCCGTGTCTCTATATCCGTTAATATTATGTCCATATACCCTGAATACTTACATATTATATCCCATACTCTTTATATCCTTACATATCCTTACATCGTATATCCACATACCCTCTATATCCTTACAAAACTTACATATTATGCATACCCTCAATATACTTGCATATTATATTCCCATACGCTATATATTCTTCATAATATTTTACGAACTCTCTATAGACTTACATAAAATTATATCCCCATATATATCCTTATATAATATGTCAACGCACTCTCTATATACTTATTATAGTATATGTTATCCCCATACCCTATATATATTCTTACATTTCATATCCCCATACCCTATATATTCTTGTATAATATGTCCCCATACACTCTATATAATATAGAGTGTATGGGAACATATTATATAAGGATATATAGGGTAATGTGGATATTATACTTACATAATTATTATATCCCCATACACTATACGTCCTTGCATAATAATTCCCATACCTTCTATATCCTTACATATGCCCCCGTACTCTCTATATAGTTATATAGTATAACCCCATGATACCCTTTACATCCTTACATAATATGTCCCCGTACTCTCTAAATACTTTCGTAATATGCCTACGTACTCTCTATATCCTTCATATTATGTCACCATACCCTCTATATATTTTCATATTATATCTACATACTATATATATCTTTTAATACACAATATTACCACGTACCATTTATATGTCCCCGTACCTTCTATATCTTTACATATTATGCCCACGTACCATCTTTAAATACATACTATGTTCTGATGTCCACATACCCTCATGTACGTGCATATTATTTTATTTCATTCGATAGAATCAGAAAAGAAGGTCGTAAGTGATATATAAACTCGTAGCAGTTGTATATGCAAGCTTAAGAATAATAAGGTCGTATCTACCAGTTAAGACCCAACTTTCTATAAATATTAAGGTCGTATCTACCACTTACAACCTTGTATGATTATAGCCTTGTAGTTACGAGCTTTTTGCAAAATATAGCTCATCTGCTTTCACTTACGACAAACAAATAGATGCCTAAATCCCTGCTAAAGCCAACTGATATGAGGACGGGTACCAAACTAAAAGTTGCACAATCATGTACTGTGTATGTTCTTCCTACGGTCATGTAAGGTCGTAAGTATCACTTTCGACCTTATAATTCTAGACCGTCGATATGTACACGCGTGTAAGTTAATATCCGTTAAGTAATGCAATATTTATATCAAATATAGATTTCACAAAACAATCTATATTATATATATATATATATATATTATATATAAATTAATAGTTCAGTTACACAACGTACATGTATGCATTTATGTACATACATGATACCTGCCGAATCATCATTTAAATAATATAAACCTGTGACATGGTTTGAGTACTTATAATAGTTATATTGCCATAATTGTGTTGATACAGGCCTGCCAAATCTCCGGATAAAATCCGGATTGTCCGGATTTTCAGTCGCTTTCCGGATCTACGGATTTAAAT
This sequence comes from Cyrtodaria siliqua, assembly GCA_037043455.1. NCBI lineage: Eukaryota > Metazoa > Mollusca > Bivalvia > Adapedonta > Hiatellidae > Cyrtodaria > Cyrtodaria siliqua. The sequence continues at coordinate 56,138 of JAWPHD010005623.1, read as the reverse complement.
GTAGGATCTCCGGATTTTTTCAGCAAAACACAATGTTCATTATTTAACAGCTATATTTTCACAGTTTTTCAGCTATTTTCCGAATGGGTCATGTTACGATCCCTAGTCAGAGGAGTACTTATAATAGTTATATTGCCATAATTGTGTTGATACAGGCCTGCCAAATCTACGGATAAAATCCGGATTGTCCGGATTTTTCAGTCGCTTTCCGGATCTCCGGATTTAAATTTAGGATCTCCGGATTTTTCAGCAAAACACAATGTCATTATTTAACAGCTATATTTTCACAGTTTTTCAGCTATTTTCCGAATGGGTCATGTTACGATCCCTAGTCAAAGGAGTCTTTACAAGAAAAATCAACAGGGGTCATCCGGTTAATGCACTGAATATATAATTAACACCTAAGGGCATTATTAGTTCCTTCAGTGACATAACGACATGTGCAATAACAGTAATATATCTGTGACTTCTTTAATTGGTCAATCTAACTGAAATTGTAAGTGTGAGGAACTCGCAGGTAGCACTATAACAACTGCTGCTGATTACGACGATTATAATTTGTATTAGCATTAAGATATATTTAGAAAAGCAAATACAATTTCACAAAGAAAATAATCTTGTGGTAGAAATTAAAGTCTTTCTAATCGAATTACTATGCTAATTTATTATTTTCTATAACTATCAAACAATGTATCAATTTGTATTAATTGCATAAATAATTTAAATTTTCCCTTTAAAAAAAGTATTGCGAAAATCATGTCACGCGCCCCAAATTTTCATTTAAAAATGTTCTTCACCGGCTTTAAATCTTAAACAATCTCAGGATTTTGTGTTAAAAAGTTTTGGCAGGCTGTTGCTATCATAACTATTCCTGACTAACGTACTATTAATATTTGAAGGCAGTATGATAACATCAATAGGCTTCGCTTCATACGAATACTAAATGACTAGTGTTTAAGTGGAATCAAGTGAATGCTATTTATAGCTGCTCCCAGAGAGAGCCTGAGGATACAGGGGACTTACGAGTATTGCCTTACGAATGCTGGTGTGTTTTTCTTACTAAAACGGCTTCCGGTGTGTAACAGCAACACTGAAATTTCATTCTCAATAATTACTTCGGCACAGCACATATGCATATATTGCAGATATTCACTGCGGACTTGCCAGTTGCTAGATCATACTGTATATTACCATGAATCTAAAAAGTAGATAGAAAAGTTGAACAGGAGATGTAGCATTCAATGCCACAGTCAACCACACACGCACACGGAAACAAACAGCAAGTGAATAAAAGGAAATATATGACATCAAAAACTTAAATAGCTGAGAACACGGCTACCGCCTTGGAACAGTCAGTGGCAAAAAAGGCCGCGGTTTAAATCGGGTTTAAACCAGATTCTAGGGTGCACCAAACCTCACTCTTAGCTATTGCCATCCCAATAAAAGGGACATCCTTATACATGGATCTGTTCATGAAGCGTGTAAGACTTTTACAAATACATTTATAGAGCTCGTTAAATTATGTATTCCGTCAAAACTTGTTACTATTAGGCCTAATGATAAACCGTGGTATGACTCGGAATTAAGGCGCGTTTCAAGACAACGCGATCATCAAAAACAGAAGGCTGTCCGTACTAATACACATGAGAACTGGAATTTATATAAATCACTCAGAAACAAAGTTAATAATTTAAAAAAACATGCCAGAGAGAACTTCTTTAGTAATCTTGAAGATATAATATATGAAGCAAATGTAGGTGATCAGCGTAAATATTGGAAATTATTGAAACATTACATGAAGACGAATAAAAACTCCGAGGTTGTACCACCTCTGGCATCTATATTAGATAATGGAGACATTGTATATTTATTCAGAGATAAAGAAAAGGCAGATTGTTTAAATGATTATTTTGCTACCATTTCCTCTCTAATTCAAAACTAGATGAGATTGTAATTCAAGAATAAGAAATAATTGATATTATTAATATTTTGGTAGTAAACAAAGCTAGTGGAGAGGATGAAATAAGTCAAAGAATGCTTAAGGAAACCGTTTTTACTATATCAAAACCATTGTCTATACTGTTTAACCGTTCTATAAATGAAGGCGTATATCCCGATTTATGGAAAACTGCAACTGTTATACCATTGTTCAAAGCAGGCGATTCAAATTCGCCCAGTAATTACAGACCAATTTCATTACTTAGTTGTGAAGGAAAGAGTATGGATCGAATAATTTTTAAACATGTTTTTAATTTTTTAATTTTTAATGATTTACTTTTTGCGAATCAATTCGGATTTTGACCAGGTCATTCTACAGTTTATCAACTCCTAGATATTTACCATCATATTTGTCAAACAATCGATGCGAAACAGCTCATGTGTATAGTCTTTGCCGATATTTCCAAAGCATTTGATCGCGTTTGGAGAAAAGCTCTACTTTTTAAACTCAAACAAAATGGTATAGATGGCAAACTGTTGCTATGGATCGCAGATTATCTTTCTAATCGATCTCAAAGAGTTCTTATAAAATTTAAATTTATTACTGCTAAATCAGATTCGAAATTAACTTTAGCCGGTGTGCCCCAAGGTTCTGTTCTTGGGCCTCTTTTCTTTTTAATATATATAAATGACATTGCTGATAATATGCTAAGCATAACTAGACTATTTGCTGACGACAGCTCGCTTTCAGTTTCGACATCAAATATAGATGATATGGAAGGTATTTTAAATCATGATTTACACATAATGTCAGAATGGGCTAAAACATGGTTAGTTACGTTTAATCCAAACAAAACTGAAGTATTATTCATATCAGCATCGAAAAATGTTCGAAAACCAAATTTATTTTTCAATAATGTGAAGTTAGAATTTGTAGAACATCACAAACATTTGGGATTAACTTTAAGTAATGATGGTAAATGGCAAGAACACATTAATAATATTTTATCTTCAGCATCAAAGGTTTTAGGTTTGATGAGATTCCTTAAATATAAAATTGGACGGAAAACAATAAACCAAATATATATTTCATATATGCGACCGATATTAGAGTATGCTTCTATTGTCTGGGATGGCTGCACAGTTTATGAAAAAAAATCTTTAGAAAAATTACAATATGAAGCTGCAAGAATTGTTACAGGATTAACTAGGTCCGTTTCAATTAATAAGTTAATTGCTGAAATTGGTTGGCTCTCATTAGCAGACAGGCGTGTTTTTCAAAAACTTATCACGGTATATAAAGCAAAAAACAGTATGTTACCAAATTCAATAGCTCAGTTAGTTCCGCCCTTCGTCAGAGATGTAAACGATTATAATTTAAGAAACATGAATGACTATGTCACTCCAATAAGGAGAACGGAGTTATTTTCAAAATCATTCATACCATCTTCGCTAAGCCTTTGGAATGATTTACCCATGCATATTAAGGAATCATTATCATTAAACACATTTGAACGCTCTGTTCTTAGGACGTCCCAATGCCCCACTGTTCCAAAATACTACTTATGTGTCTCAAGATATCTTTCAATCATTCATGCTCGCTTAAGAAATGCATGTAGCGATATAAATCATGACTTGTATTTAAATCATTTGCGCTTATCATCAAGTTGTGACTGTGGAGATCAAAGAGAGGACGTCGAACACTACTTATTTAAGTGTTGTCGATATAATGAACAAAGGCGTACGCTCTTTATTTCGACACGACCGTTCCATCCGTTAAGTGTTGATAAGTTGAGTTCTGGTAATACAGAGCTGAACGATAGAGATAATGAGCTTGTGTTTATAGCAGTTCCAAAATATATTAAAGATACCTAGCGTTTTCGATGAAACTCACTTTGTTCACATTTAAATCCCTTACGAGACGTCTTTAACTGTCTGTCCTTTTCTTCCTCTTCCGTTCTCTTTACATTTATCTGTTAACTTCAGTAATGCATTTCCTATACTTTTCGTTTAAAATGTTTTATGATTGTAAAACTGCCATACTATTTATTTTGTAAACAAACTGTATAGGGACGGGCCGTAACTAATGTTGTAGAACTTGTGGCCCAACCCTTTTGCAAACTAATGTAAATGTTGCAATAAATTATGTTTAAACCAATAAAAGGGACATGTTAGAGTTTACATCCAACGGGGCTTCATGATTTAAGTTTCACATTTCATTTATTTTCATTTTAAATGTCATATCATTTCACATGAGATGTGGAACCAAAACCAGAAACAACATGCAGTAAAAAGTATTCGTTGAAACTTGTTGATTGGGGTTCAACACAGCACTGTTGTAACTATATATATACAGAAGAAGATACATCAGTGTAGTGTTGAAACTCGATTAATTTATTATTTATAGTCATGCAAAAGTGGTAGTGGTCCCCATTCTGGACCCTCAAATGGAACATGTCAAGATTGAAGGGAAATGAATTGAAACGTGGGTTAACATCCCGCTAACACATTATTGTTAGGTTATATTGGGATAGCAACATCAGAGGCAAATAAGATGAAGTTTTCCATCGGAATGCCATCGCTAGGGAGCGAACCCCTGGGAGGCAGAGGTCTATAGCTCTAAAGTCAAGGCTTTAACCATGGGCGGATCCAGGCGGGGACGCTTCCGGCGCTCCCGTTTTTTAAAAGTTTGATGCCTAGACCCTAAAAAAAGTGTTTTTAGTTTTGGTTGTCGACATATTTTTTTAAATTTGAGCTCTCATCTCAAATCGCATGTTACTAGTCGTTCATAAACATAACTGAAAGTGCAAGTAAATTGTAACCAACCAGAACAGTATAGCAAAAGTTTATACAGTTTCTATAAGCAAACGGGGCTGGCGTGAACTTAAAATCTATAGGAACTATGTTCAAACCTCACCGGCGCATCTGAGTTTTGTCAGTGTGTTCGTGGGCAGGAAACTTTCCATTAGCATCGTCCATCCGATGGGGGTGGTGATGGGGTAGTGGTATGGGGGGGGGGGGTGTAAGCAAAGCAGACCATTTATCGGAATCTATCCATCGAGCACGTTGAAGAACTATTCATTAGTAAGTGTAGGGCGCAGGTTCCTGGATTTCTATATATCCTTCCATTCTCTCTGGGGGCGACCCCTAATACCCTATAATATTACCTTGATGAGTCGTTAAACTTGTATTTTAAAAATCTGTTTTTAGCCATGGCGGCCATCTTGGATTTCACATCAACATGAATTTTTGCTAGGATTAACTAGACTTCATGGGCAACATTTCTGTAAAGTTTCATGAATATCCATCCAGTAGATTCAGAGGAGTAGTCGCTACAAATAAAAGTTTACGGACAGATGGACAGACGGACGACGGACGCCGCACCACGGCATAAGCTCTGCTGATCGTTGAGCTAAAAACACGAACAATTGTGCTACCTGTGCAGGCAGATTGAAAGTCAAAACAATACTGGACTAATAAATTGAATTTCTAATTGATATGCTTGTTAATAGTTTCATTTTTATAATGATAACATTTTCGAACTCATCAATCTTAAAGCTTCAAATGTCTTATTAAAGAGATGTGTCTGCAATTGAATACAAAACAACACAAGAAACGACCAATTCAGTAAATGCTGTATATACATGATACATACAAATACCACCCGAAAGAAAAAGATTGAAAATGGAAAGGAGTGTAATGTACTTGTGAAATCTTGTTCGATTCCGTTCCAAAGTTCAACTCCACGATTAAGCCCTTCTATGGGGCTGTTTCAGCTGATGAAGACAATTGTATTTTTCTAACGTTAACATTAATTCTACAGGACATTTGTGTATCCATGTCATGATAAAGGTTAATTGGCGTACTCGTTAGGCCTAACTCTGGAAAGCATGCATTATGGTCAAGTGTACAAAATTGCCAATGCCTTTTAAATATCGTCCCTACTTAAGCTGACAATCATATGTCATATCAAATATTGAGGAATGTGTGTTAACAAATTACATAAAATTAAATCAATGTTGGCAGTACAATTATGTCTTATATACTTCTTTACGTTTACAATACTGTATAAAAGCTCTATGCCTATATCCTGGTGATACGCAGTTCATACCGTTCCCCGATTATGTCGCTGAGCGGTGTTATCTTGTGAAGTAAAAACAAACGTAGGCATAAACGTTGAACAGGAAATGTAGCTTTCAGCAGACAGTCAACCAAAAACACGCCCCCAATAAAACAAATAGCAATTACAATGTCAATAAAAGCAACGCATGCTACTTCTCAAACACAAATGGATTGACAATAGGGCTACCGCGTTTGAACGGTCAGTGGCAAAATGGCCTCTAGGAGATTTAAATCAGGCTCCAGTGTGCACCAAACCTCTTACCCTATTGTCATCCCAATGAAACGGAACTGTAAGGGGTTTATGTTTAAAATTGAGAAAGATGGTTAATAGGTCAGCGCAACATCACGTTTCTGTTATTCTGAAAAGCAAACTGATCAATGTCACAATATGACAATGTTTAAGGTGGTAATACACCTTTGGTGACACTGAAATTGACATTTCACAGTTGGTAAAACTTATATGAAGAGTTTCAACTGTTTTCTATCATAACAAACGAAAACGAATGTTACCGTAACCTACCTGTTAACCCCCTGTTCCGCATACATTCTAAAATGTAGGTGAGTGGAATATAGGTGGAATTTATTGAGCACATTCAGAACTACTGCAAGACACTGTCTTTCGATGACAGAGTAGTTTTGTTCTCGAGGCAGTAGTTTCCGGGTGGCATAAATAAGACGGGGAGACTACACCCATCTTGCTCTTGCAGTAGGACTGTACCCACCCCTATATATGATGCATCCGTACTGGGGATAAACTCCTTGTCAAGATCGGACACATTTATTATAGGAGTCTTTACCAGGTTAACTTAAACGAAATAAAAGCCCGTTCCTGGCTTCCACCCCATCCCCCCACCCCACCCCCACCCAAACCCACGCACACACACAAGTTATCTAATTGGGTTGAACGTTCTTGGCAAAGTAGATATACAAGTCGAACCGGAAATTCAGCCGACAAAAGGACCACAGTCAACCACAAATACGCACAGAAACAAGCAACAACTACAAAGATGTACTAAGGCAAGACATGACATCCCAAACATAAAATAGATTGTCTGTGTCATGTTGTCGGGAAGGATCAACAATTGGAATCCAAACCCGACAAGGTTAAGGCGAGTCAGGAAGCACGAAGACCCGAGATCAAGAAACAAGTTAGGTTGTTTTGGGGTTGGAGGGGTTTAATCGAAAGCACCTTTGTCAAACTTGACAGATGGGGATGTTCCCAGGGCTACTTCTTATGGTGCTTATGTTTCTGTTTTTCTAGAATCGTGTTGCCATAAACTTTGAAAAACCTTTGCAAAACGTAATCTCCCTTTTATATATAAAAGTATTTTAAGAACTCTTCTGCGATATAGACTATCACAACCTGACTTCTATGGTAATATGAATTATAACTTCGAAAGATCACCAACACTGTGTCTATAAACGGTAGTTCCATACCTGATGAAAATAGTATCTAATAGGAAACTTGTTATAACGTTTATCAAAAGAGGTTATGACCGTTTCGTTTGCAACGCACTGCAAGTTTAGTGGTTGACCCATTTACAGTTCGCCATTATGCTTTCCTCTTTGATTGTGTGATATCCGGACAGATTGTGGACCCTCTGATTTGTCTACCTAAATCCTCAAAGGAAGATATAGTTTGATGTTTGTCTTGTCGTAGCCTTAACGATTTGTTATTCGGTTGCCCTGGATTTTGCCAAGTCACTGAGAATTTGCTTTGACGCTTTCTAGACTTTCCTTTTTTTTAGATTTTAGCTACAGATCATTTATAAATACTGATAATCATTTGGAAGCAACAAACATAAGGGAATTATGTAATATACTCGGTTTTATTGAGTCTGTTCATCGAGGGTAATGTAAGAATCAACACCTATCACGCCCACTAGCACCGGCTTAAGCGGTATTCTACTTCAAAGCCATATATATTGTACTAGTTGGAAAGAAGGACAAGTAAAATAACACTACTGATTCATAGCACGGGGAGAAATTTCTATGTCGCCAAACTGCACTTAACGAACTTTAGTGTGAATGTTAATAAATACTGATTGGAAGCAAAAAACACAACCAAGAGACGCACACTCGGTTTTGATTCATGAGAGGTAATGTAAGAATAAACACCTCTCACGACCCCTAGCACCAGCTTCTTTAAAGCCACATATATTGTGCTCGTTGATCCTAAAAGACCAGTAAAATATCACTACGGATTGTGCTATACTTATGTGCTATACCTATATTGCATATTAATGCTGCCTTGTTTGTTAGAGAATAATACCTGACGAGGATATCTGTATTTATGATTGTCTTGTTTATGATACGGCGTCTGAAAGTAGCGTTAAAGCCTAAGCCTCCAGAAGCGGAGCTAAGCCCTCTGAGTGTGTAAGACTTTTGGGGTGAAATCATCTCTGTGAAACCAGATGGTGTATAACGTTATGAGCGGTGGAGACGGCCCCGTACCTAGACATATAGGTCAGGTGTTTGTGGAGTCGATGACCCCCGGGACACGTGTTTGGTCCACCTCAAACCTAACTGAAGATCCATCAGATCATAACCTCATAATCTTCATATCATCAATCCGCATAGGAGCCATTTGATAATCAATTCAACGGTAATTGGTGTCGCGCACCGTATTTACCTTTTCGCGCATTATAGTATTGCTATCATCGTGTTATTTAATATCATAGAGTTAATGTATTTTTAACTTTATTGTAGATTAAATAAGGAACATCATCAACATCTATATTACGTTGTCATCTATAAACAGTAGTCAGTACATTCGATACATTTCACAAACCTCTTGTACGTTAATACAAAATTCTTTTTTTCATCTTTCATCTGTGTATTCCCTTGTTTTTCTTTGATCTCTGTATGCATTTAACATATTTTAAAAGTTGCATTAAACTAATGTAAATGAAGTCTCTGACATTGATTTTTTTCTCTTGGCCATCCTGTGACAATCCTCCCCTATATTTTATCACATATTTCGTCGTTATTAAATTATTTTTCGTTAAATTATTTTTATTCATTTGCATGTCCTGGCCTACACGTTAGCTACGCGCCAACTTTATATAATGTAAACATGTTTATTTGAGTTTCATCAATGTACAATACATAATACACATGTATAAAATACAATACATTCTGTACTATGCCATTCAACGTTTGAATTATATAGTTTATTTCTTTATTTAAGCTAAATATGGCCCATGAACATGTTTAAATAATATACATATCTATACATAAATTTCACTGGTGAGATGAGCAAGAGCATAATGTATTTATATAGCAAGTTATTGTATGTAACAAACTACATGAATATAAGTAATACTCTTTCCATTACATGCAATAACTCATTTATTTACTTAGTTCTCTTATCCATTCAGCCTTACATTCGTATATTATGTATAAGTCACGGTATGTTTTAATAAGTAAACAATAACATTCATATGCAGTATGATTTAGCAAGTTTAAGTAAATAAGTAACCTATCCCTTTGGGAGAGATCTTTCTATAAAGCAGGTAGTTATACATAAAACATGTATTTATACATATCGAGCTTGTAAAATTAAGTTCAAGAAAGTTCCCTTTGTTACTTTAGTATTTATTTATAAGTATTCGTAGTTCAAAAGCTTTGTACACGAACACGGATAACTTTCTGATTTCAGACTCGCATGTGCTATTTATTAGTTGTGTAAATTGTAAGAAGCTTGGGTGTTTCCAATTTTTTTTTTTATATATATAGTTCTTAAATCGTTGTAGTTTTTGCACTCAATTACGAAATGGTATTCGTCCTCCAATAGGTTACATTGTCTACATTTCTATCTTGTAAAGGTACACTTGCAGGCTTACGCCACCGCCCACATTCAATTTCTAATCTATGCGATGACAGTCTTGATAGAAGTTGTCATCGGGATTATTTATCTCCTTAAAGTACCTGGCAAAATTATTCGCTGATACGGTTTTAGGACTCGATATATTCGATAATTCTTTTAAAAGTTTCCGATACTCTTTTGTATTTGATTTGCGTGCCTCTAATAATTTAAAAGTGTTTTCTTTGCGAAAGGCAAACAATCGTTTTTGCCTAATAGTGTGCTTATACTCACTTCTGGATCTACACATGTTTAGTCTATTTGTGTCGGATTTAAGTTTACGGTATTCATTAAGAGCGTTAAACAATATGTTCCGTTTCATTTCACATTCCTCGTCAAACCAGGGTTTGTTCATTTTAATATTATGTTCATGTTTAGTTTCAAAATCACATTTATGTTTAAAAAGCGGTGAGCAAACAGTGTTCATTACTTCTACGAAATTCCGTATGTTTTTATCAGTAGCTTCGTTATCATTCATACCGTCAAAGTTCATCGTTAATTCATCAAGTTGTATCCTAACGGTATCGTCATTTAATGTTTGTTTGTAATCTTCGCATTTATTATTGTTCCATTTATATTTATTATAAGAAACTATCACTGCTTAGCATTAATAAACAAAACAGGTATGTCTCACAAATAAAATATATAGAAACGTATGTTTTACGCACATAAAAAAAACAAAGGAACCGGTGCTAATCTTGACGTTAGTTTTTAAGAGGATTACAACTATTTTAATTTAATATGTGATTATTAGAAATTATATAGGGAAATTATAAACTTGTTTTGAAATACCGAATGTCATGACTTGCACGGATTCCTCAACATATTATATAAGAAGATCACCGCACTGAAACGGTACATAAAGTCAAATTATTGTGTATAGCGAAAAGTTATTTCCGAATTGCGTCATTGTCAATTCAATATGACCTTGACGTTTGATCTACTGACCCCAACAGCAATAGAGATGTTTCTATCACCACGGGCAATGTACCTTTGAATTTTCATGAGCGTGGGTGTTATACTTTCAGAGATATCTTGGGGAATGCGTATATCCATAGGAGGTCATTGCAATCTTGAACTTGACATTTTGATTCCAAAAGCAGTAAGGTTCATCCTCTCAACAAGGGCGATGCACCTTAGTATTGTTATAGCCAACATTGGTATTATAATTCCAGAGTTATCGTTCTGAATGCGTATGTTCATATTAGGTCATGGTCACATTGAAGCAATAGGGTCTTTCCATCAACCTAGTAAGTATCATAAACATATGTGTTATTGTGTGTCAAGTGTCTGTCGATACGATGTCATGGCGAACTTGACCTTTGGCGTACTAACCCCAACATCAGTAAGGTTCCTGTTGTCACCAAGAGCAGTGGATTTTTTAAGATTCTTGAGTGCGGGTCTTATACTTCCACAGTTATCGCGCGGAATCATGCCCACGTGATATAATGGCGACCATGAACTGTGACATTCCGAGCTCGAAACGTCATGAGCGTGTTTTATATTTCCATTTAAGGTAATGGAAACATTGACTGTTGATAGCTGAACCCCCGCACCCAACCAAAACACACGCACGCACGCACGCACGCACGCACGCACGCACGCACACACACACACACACACACACACAAACACACACGCATCAATAGGACCTACCTATGAAGACCGACCGAAAGTTATACGGAAACAAAGCACAAAGTTTAGTACATTTTGAATCACCTTTGTACTGTAAATGCGAAGCGACGCGTGCGCAAGCGAGCTCTATGGTAACGCGAGTAGCAAATAACGGGAAAAAAAAACGTGGTAAAAAAGTCAAAACACAGTTAACTCCCTTGTTAAGGGGAGGTCATGGCTATATTCGTTCCAAACGCAGTTAACTCTCATCACTGTTTGGTATCCGGCCCATCTCAATTGGCGTTGGATCTAGTCCATCCAGTTGGCCGGTTACCAGACTTCATTGTAAATGTGACGTCATTAGATACACAACCGTCTGGCAATTTATAAAATAATGGTGATTATTACCAGATGAGAGTCAAGGTAACGGTATTTCTACCTAATCTTTAAAAGCTACTGCATTATCGATAATCTAAAATACAATGTTTAAATGAAAACGCATCGCACTTTAGTGATATATATAGATGTTACGGCAAAGTCGGTGGGTGGAGAAATTTTAACCACTGCAGTGCAGTCTGCTTTAGCCAAGTTTCCAAGTAATGTGCGCGTTTTTATTTAGAACTCAGATGTTGAACGGTGCTTAAAGATTACGTTCTTTTTATTAAATTCTGAAAAATGGTTTGGCGTAGGAACAGGGGTGAGGTGGGGGCCCAATAATCTGAGGTGGGGGTGGGGTGAAGAGGGAGTGATCAGAGTATGTTAAAAGGGGCCTGGGCGGCAGAGTATATTTTGGCTCCCACTCCACCCCCTGCCTCCACCCCCCCCCACACCAAATAAAACCCCCCAATTAATTCAATCTTCGTTATACCATCTGCTAAAAGTGAACAGTACAAGAACTCTTTCTTTGTGAGAACAGTTAAGTGGAACCACAGGAATTCGAAATTATATGTTGTATATGAATAAAATGATGAAAAAACGTATTTTAAACTCTCAGAGAGAACTTTCTGGGTAGGTATAAAATGCGGACTAATACGCGCGGACTAGCGGACTGCGGACCAGTATGGTATAAAATGCGGACTGGTATTTTGCGGACCATGTGAATAGATGGGACAAATAATACAAATATTTTAATTCTGGTCAGCAAATATTTAAAGTTAGACGTTCTTAAAACAAAATAAGTATATGATGTATGGTAATGGTCATTTGAAAATAGATTTGCATGAAAATAATTCGTCAACTGACAGTTGTAATTAGGTTCAATCAGGGCTTTATATGACGCTTTAATTATCATCCCAGGTTCAATTGATGTTTAAAGCAAAATAGATATACATATATTTATATATTTAAAAAAAAGTTAATGCCGTGAACAAATATATTCATGTTTTAAATTATGTAAACTATAATAGTCTTGTAATTTTCTAATTAAGTACGAATACAATTAGAAATTGTGTTGTATTAAACCATGTTAATTGATTGATATATTACAAAGTTTATATTTCAATTTGATTTGAATCTTATATATCTGTGAATGCTTCAATACATACGAACACAATAAAAAATAGTGTTATGTTTTGTTTATTTTACTTTTTTAGCTATGTATTCTCCAAATAATGAAATATTTCATTAAAAAACAAGTAGTTTTCTACTACGTCCGTTATATGGGCTGGATTCTTATATTATATAGAATGTTAGTAGTGTGAAAGTGGGGAGTGTTATTAATAATATTCGCATATAAAAATGCCAAAACGTTCACGGCAAAGGGTAGGTTTCACGCTGGACGACATAATAAAAAAAAAACATAAAAAATAATGGGAACTGCGTTAAATAATGTTGTACAGAAAAACATCTGCAGTTGGATTTCTTGTTAAGCTGAAGTGTGTGGAGTATATAATCTATTAACGCATTGACATTGAATAATTATTATATGTCAAGTCTGATTTCAGAACTTGAGAAATAGTGATCCTTTTGACATTATCAAAAGCTTTCCCCCATGATTACATTTCAATATGGTCATGATGAATACACCTACAGAGAACCTTGTGTTATATGTGATATTTCATAAAAAAAAAATACGGGTGGATGCTTCAACCTATTAAAAAAAAAGTCACGCGTTGATTTTGATTGATGGTAATGGTACACACCTGTATTTTTTAATGAAAAAATAAAAATATTGTTTCACAATCTCCAGGATGTCTACCATTTCTTTTGAAATATATATTAAGAGTATAATTTTCCCATTACGTTTGATTGTTGATAATATCACACACCTGTATTTAAAATGAAAATAATATTTGTGTCACCATGATGTTGAACTTTTTTGAAATTATTAGTTGAATTTTAATTAGATAAACTGATAGGTGCTTTATCATCAAATAAAAAATCATTATTAAAAGTAGGTGGGTTCCTCTTCAATCAAATATTCTCCGGGATGGGTGAGTGCCTGTATCCGTAATCACCATCCATGCCCCCGCTTTAAGAAAATTAGTTTTAAGCCCAGAATACACCCCTAGCAGGGGCGTAGTTAGAACAGATTCAAATATTCACCTGCTTGCACATCATCTATTTTCAAATGACCATTACCCTACACCACATACTTATTTCGTTCTATAAAATATTTGCTGGCCAAAATATTTGTATTAGTTGTCCCATCTATTTACATGGTCCGCAAAATACCAGTCCGCATTTTATACTATACTGGTCCGCAGTCCGCTAGTCCGCAGTCCGCTAGTCCGCGTTTTATACCTACCCGAACTTTCTATAGAGTATAATAAAACGATGGGTGGGGTATATATTTTATTTTTTTCACCATTTTATTGCTACACAACATATAATATCGAATTCCTGTAGTGTAACCAGCTGGAAGAGAGCTCTATCAGCGCCCAGACAGTCGAGGCCTTTACGTTAGGTCTTCAGAACTGCTACTAAGCGCGCACACCACCCTGTAGTGAAATACCAGTATTGGGATCTACTACTGTATACAGATACAGATACAGTGTCCTGAAATTTTATAGTCTAGTGGCAAAAAAGGCATTTTAATTAAGAAATGATCTGATCTGTATCTGATGAATACGTAGTAGATCCCAATACTGGTATTTCACTACGGGGGAAATAAAATATAATAAATACGTACCTGTGTTTTATCGGTGAATAAAATACAGCTAGGCGTTCGGATGGTTGCGTAGTAATTAAATCACGAGTGCGTTAGCACGAGTGATTTAATTACTCGCATCGGAAGGATTCTATTCGATTCTAACAACTATAACCCCATTGTTTACGCTATTGTGGGTGCACTATATATTATCTCGGAGGTCAAGGTAATCAGGCTGCTTTATTTACAGGCTTTTACATTGGGCGCCTCAATATGCAATGTTCTGCGCGGTTCAATATGCCTAAATACACTAGTATCACGTGACAAACAATTAAGTCATTGCTTACGTCCTATAGCTTGCGCTGTATGCTTGTTCAATAAGCTTATTAATGTTATATGTACTGATGCATATGCTCAGATGATTTTATATCGGGTGTGTGAAAGGTTTGGGAGCATGGCAAATTTGTTGTAATTAACATTTCATTAAAATTACTGTTGAGTTTGTCTTCGTGACGTATACATGTATTTACCAAGTGGTGTCATGTAACGGGGCGCTTCCAACAGATGAAATATACGCGGGGAATTAATGGAACAGCTGTATTTTATCATAGAATAACATACAGTGGTCTCTCTTCTTTGTGTATATGAAAGACTGCGCAGGTCGTGTTAGAATTAATGTTAAAAATAGAAAAAAACATGATAATCCATCCAGGAGACAAGTCAGAAAATACATTTTCACTCTGGTGAAAATGAGCATGTACACAAATATCATAAATATACACAACTAAACGCATATCAACTGGAATTATTTTATTGTTTATAATAAAAATAATAATGCCATAAGAAACAAGACAGGAAAGAATACATACTTTAATAGAAATTTTCTAAGTGCAAGGCCTGAAACACAGATTAAAATGCACATGTTATACTTCATATTGGTTTACCGATTATAACTGATGATTGATCGGTTACATCCAATCAATGGTAACCAATTATCCTTTGTAAGTTTCAACCGATTGCCCATCACTAGTAACTGGTAGATGAATGTAAAAGTTGGATCTTGATACCTCGTTTTTGCAGCTTATTAGCACAATTTTGAAAAAAATATATACGCGTCTAATTTCGAATACTGTTCAGTTTGCGGAGCTAATTGCTCAATCTGGTGTGCCTGAATAGAAAATGGCTATTCTGTGGTCTAAACTGAAGACACTGATGATATTTTATCTTATGGTTTTATCATTACCAACCTCCCAAGGCACATTGTTATTGATACTATAACAACAGGTAAATAATGTGTATTTAAGTATTGAAGTACTAATTTTCGGTATTCCTAGGGTTTAACGACGGTAGTGGTTGGCACATTTACCATAAACGCAAAGTGAATGGAAAATTTACCATGAAGCTATTTATGGTAAAGTTGCCATTCACTACCACCGTTCAAACCCCAATATTTACATTTCTATTGCATTGACCTTAAATGAAACACGTTTATGTGCTGCATTTAAATTCCCAGTGAAATAACACTTTTACGTTTTGGGCAGAGCTAAAGCAAACAAGGTATAGTTTATTCGTTTGATTAACTTGAGAACTGTCGTAAGTTGCTATAAAAAAGCGTGCAAGGTTGGCAACTTCACTGTTACCAAGTAAATAAAACGATTAAATTCAATATTTCTATATTTTTACGGGTTATGAGCTCGCTATGAGGCAGTGCCTTATTCATATTACTTGTTGGAGTGACTGTATACTATGAATTCTACTCTTCCTGTTGGACCTATAACATTTTCTTTCTTTAAAAATTCAAAGTGGCCTTACCACTTGGCCTACAGACCCCAACTCAAATCAATAGAGAGCACTGTTAACCAGCATATTTTGTTTGGTTGTCAAAGGTATGCCAACCTAGAACATTAGACTTCCTTAAATAATTGTAAATAATTTTAAATAAAACTTCAGCATTTTTGTTTATTTTGCGCAGTAGATATTTTAATATCCCATTAACAGTGATTCACGTCAAAGCTTTATGTTTTATTTACAAAATTATTCTACCTGAAACGTTCTTTACATAATGGTGAAGATAACATCTTAAAATATTAATGTAAATTTAATTTATTACTGACATCTGAATCGATAAAACGAAATTGTATATTTTGGATCATAACCTTGTTTTGATATAATTAATATTATGCAAATGACTACTTGAAAATCAGATTAAAACCTGTTAATAGACTTTCGAGAAATGCAACTAGACAAGTGTGCAGTGATTTAATAGATGCGTTTTTAAGTGAGTTTCACAACATTATATTACCTATTAATTTTGCCTTGTTTGTTAGAGAATATAACCTGGCGGGGATATCTCTATTTACACTGTCCCGTTTATTAGTCCCGTTGAAGTTATTCAGAAAAATGTGAATTTCCATATAAAATGAAAATGACCTGGACCTTGACCTACGGACCCCAAAAACAATAGGTTCCTCTTCTCACCTAGGGAAATGTATCAATGAAGTTTCATGAGTGTAGGTGTTACTAATTCAAAGTCATCATCCAGAATGGGTATTTCCATATAAGGTCCTGTTTCGAAGTTATCATCCAGAATGAATATTTTCAAATAACGTCGGTGACATTGACCTTTGACCTACTGACCCCAAAAACTATAGGCATCCTCTTCTCCTCTGGAACAATGTACATATGAAGTTTTATGAGTTAAGGTGTTATGTTTTCAAATTTATAGTCCGGAATTTATATTTCCATATAAAGCCTTGGTGATTTTGACCTTCGATCTACTGACTCCAAAAACGATGGGTCCTCCTCTCACCTACGGCAATTCAACAATGAATGTTCACGTTTGTAGGTATTATGGTTTCGAAGTAATTGTTTCAAATGTGTATTTCATATAAGGACATGGAGACCTTCACCTCTGACCCCAAAACAATAGACGTCCTCCTCTCACATGGGACAATGTACCTACAAAGTTTCATGAGTGTGGGTGTTAAGGTTTTGAAGTTATTGTCCGGAATGTTTACGGACGGACGGACGGACGGACGGACGGACAGACAGTTCCTTTTGCATATAAGGTCATGGTGACCTTGACATTTGACCTACTGACCTCAAAAACAAAAGGGATCCTCCTCTCACCTAGGGCAATCTACTTATGAAGTTTCATGCGTGTAAGTGTAAGGGTTCCGAAGTTATTGTCCGGAATGTTTACGGACGGACGGACAGACATACAATTCCATACCATAATATATATAAACGCTATTTTATTATTTAATTATTCTATTCGTAGTTATATTAAACTATGATCTCGAATACGTAGTGTGCTTCTTTAGCTACTGGTTAGTTAATTGTAGGCTAGAAATCATAAACCAAACTATTTCAATCACATATTATTCTCAGCTGAGGACACACTGCAAGACTACACACTGAGACTGTAGTGAAATATATTCGCTTGATGATTTGCTATTTGAAGGAATTTGTTTTTTTAACGCATATGTTGTATTGTGCATTTTTTTTTTGTTAAATTAGTTCCTTAACATCAGGCAGCTCATCAAGACATATTACCACTAACAAGGTTACCTATGCAATTGTTTTTAAATTTTGTTATCATTTTACTATAAGTGTTTACTGTATACCTATTTAAATATGCCATGCATTGTCTATATATTTAATATTTTCCTATTACAATTCAGGTCCGGATTAACTGCGGACATACTTAGCGGGAACATATCTTGGCGTGATGAAACACATAGATAAAAAGAAGCAAGTTGAAATGTTAAAAACAAAAGTATTCAATGAATGGAAGACATTTCGTCTTTCAGTGATAAAGGTCCTATTGAATATGAAAAGGAGAAAAGGCTAAACTACCTAGAACTTAAACTATTGAGAATCATTCCCAAGCGCGTTTTTCGTGATAGATAAGAATGCAGCCAGTCTCATTTTTTTTATCAGATATACAAACGCCCTAGCTTTATATTTATTGAACTAAACTGACACTATTTATCGCAATATATATAATATTTATGAATGAACCCTTTGTAACTTTAATTGTATTGTAAATTGTACATTTTGAGCTCATAACAGTATTTTCTATTATGTTTAACCATGTTGACTACTTGTAAACTATAATTATAAGGTGACGTATAGGTCCGTTGGGCCGGGTGTTTCTCTATGCATGTGTATTAAATGTTTGTTATTTGCGTATACACATATCACTATAATAAAATATTTACTTACTTACTTACTTACTTACTGTATTCCATGCTGTGAGACTGTACAGAACAATGTAACGCCAATTATGTCTAGAAGGACTGAATTGTCTTTAGAAAATATGGCCTCTTTTATATTCCCTCACCCACCAGCAGTTCGTTGCGAATTAATTCGATAACATGTCATGGATATTATGTATTTGTTATATAAAGTGTTCATACATTGTATTTACATTATTATTTTATTTACTTTATGCGAGTATATCTTGTTTCTCAAACAGTGTTTCATTTAATTCGAAAATACATTGCTCAAACCTACATTTAACACGAAACAAATACCAACGTTTAACCCCGCCTTAAAGAACCGTCTAAGGTATATATACGCATTTTCCTTCAATGTCACACACACACACTGTCCCTATAAAGGAATTCAGTAGACATCTATATATTAAATGTCTACATAACTCCATTCGTATATATATATATATGATACAGACAAATATATATGTTACTCCAAAAGATATATATTGTGTCCCTAAAACATATGTTGCATAGGCAAATATATAGATGTTACTCCGAAAAAATATATATTATGTCCCTAAAATATATATTTTAGAAACAAATATATACGTTACTCTGAAAAAAAAAAGAAGATTGTCCTAAAAAATATACTCATGTAAACTTTATTATGACAAATAAACAAATATATATGTTACTCCGAACTATATATTCTAAACATGTTGTCTCTCTAAATATATAATTGAAGATATGAATGTGTATATAATTTCGAAAAATATATATTCTCTCTGAAACAAAATATATTGCAGACACAAATATATTCTATCTCAAATAAAATATATTGCTGACACAAATATTGATGCATTATCGATAAACACGCATTTGTTTTGATAATATATACATTAGCCCAAAACATTCCGCGTGAAGAAAAACTACTTCTCGGACGTATTTTTTAAATAAAATAAATATTTGTTTTGGAAATATATACGTTAGCCCAATGCATTCCGCATGAAGAAAAAGCACACGTTCTCTTAGCCGTCAATTAAATTAACGACAGACAGTACCCACTACACGACAAATAAAGACATTCGCGTCATAAGACGTGTATGGAATTGTTTGCAGCCATTAATATACTGTGTATGAAAATTGTGTATATGTATGTACTTTTACTGAGGTTGCATGTGATTTTGAAACTGAATAGCAATCACTAAGTTTGCTTTATTGTTTGTAACAGCGCTAAACGTAACACTTCCGCTAAAGGTAACAACCACCGCTAAAGGTAACAATTCCAACGCTAAAGGTAATAACCTACGCTAAAGGTAACACTCACCTCTTCCGCTAAAGGGAACAACGATAACGGTAAAAAAAAATAATTAACCTCCGCTAAAGTTAACACTCACCTCTTCCGCTAAAGGTAACAACGCTAACGGCAAAGGTAACAACTTTTCATATTAACGCTAAAGGTAACAACTGTCTGCGCTAAAGGTAACAACATTTTTCAAAATCTACAGTTTCAATGAAAATTGAGTAAACATGTTTTTGCTAGTTACTGTGTCACCTGATTCATTTGTTTAGCTGTACACGTACACTCTGGTCAATGTTAACTGTAATGGAGTGACGTCAGAAGAGATTGAATATTGATCGTCATTGATGTGTGTTCTTTATTATATAAAACCAAAACAGATAAGTATTTACAAATGTACCATAATCAAACAAAATAGTTTATCTAAAGAATGTACGGGTGATGTTGGGGGAGGGATACTGGGGGGTTGTGTGTGTGTGTGTGTGTGGGGGGGGGGGGGGGGGGGGCAACGCGGACAAACAGCTGGCAGGCAAATACATAAAACACGCTTTTCCGGATAATGTAATAATATTTTTATCGACCGATAATGTAAAACTTTTCGGAGAAAGGGTTAAACAAGGTGAACAATGTAGCCTATTGATTTGCAAAATCTGCGAAAGATAATTTTCACATTTGCTATCCTGGACAGCTCCAGAGCACTTCCGAAACCACAACGCTTTCGGCGCGCAAACAACGCACAAAATCAATTAATTTCATTTACACGTCGACTCTCTTTGTAGAGAGGATTTTGCTAAAGGTTTCGGACACATTGCGATAGTGCATATAATGTTCCTTCGGGCAAATCGCTAACATTGCGATAGGTGCATTATTCTTAATTTTCAGGGTATGAAATTGCAAGGGGTAAAAATAGTGTTGACCTTTGACCCGGTGTTAGTATACAACTGAAGAAATTTTCTTAGAAGTTATTAAACCCCCTATTTCCTTGTTGATGTTTAATAGCAGACATGTTTATTTGCATGATAAAGTAAGTTTCCCAGAATTCTAACGAGGTTTGAGTTTTTAACAGGTTGTCAACATTCTAAGGACAGATAAAAATATCGGACAGGGAAAGCAGCATTCAAGGACGACAGTCAACCACAAAACACAAAAACAATCACGCAAACAGACAAACGAGAAGGCAAAAGTACTAAAAAATGCAAGCGACATCACAAACACAAAAGGGTTGACAACAGGGCTACCGCCTTGGAACGGTCAGTAGCAACAAAGGCCACTGGGGGTTTAAACCGGTGCTTGGGTGCACCAAACCTCACACTTACGCTACTGTCATCCCATTAAAACAGGACAGTGTAAATAAAGAAATCCCCGCCATGATCTAATCTCTAACCAATAAGGCAGCATCAAAAGGCAATATAAGTAAAACACAAATATGCTCGTGTAAATATAATACAAAATACAATAGCCTAGAAAGCCATAATGAAGGTACTCAATGACTTGGCAAAAGCCAGAGCAACAACAGAATAAACCATTAAGGGCACGACAGGAAGGATCATAGACAAACATCAAACGCCACCGTCCTAATGGGCTTTAGGTAGGCGTCATCATAGGGTCCACAGCCTGTCCGGTCATCGTACATTTAAAGAGGAAAGCATAGTGGCGAACTGTAACTTTATTATGAAAGGGCAATGGAGATTCATTTACGCTAATATAACCTATAAGGAGAAATCATGTATTTTTCAGAATTGCATAAACAATCATTTTCTAGGCATTTATTTCGTTTGAATAGGTGAGTTAAACTCAGAAACAGAGAAAACATATAATTTTCAGACTTTTAGACTATTTTAGAGTGTTTTTCGCAACTTTTCCTCAATTTTTCTGATTTTCTCTAAAAATGTGATATTTTTCTTTTTTTTTGGAATTTTTGTGAAGATATATGGCAAAATATCTGGTATACATACTCAGGGATGCAAAACAAAGCCACCAGAGTTGATTTGATGAGAAAATGTTGAACGGTTGCTGAGATATTGCTTTTTTATTATTTCTTAATTACGCGACAAAATCGACTCGATTTTGTGCATGGTCAAGTGAAGGTAAATCGCTATATTTTCAAGACAAAGTCATGCGGCATTGCGAAACAAGTCAAAATGTTCTTCTATTAAGTCGTTGGATTGAATCGACGAGTTTAATTAAAAAACATGAAGCAAACATATGCCATTTAGGTTTAATTCCACTAAATCAGCCGGATGTGCTCGCCTGGTGCAGTCGAAAGTAGTTCTGTATTAAAGAGTGCTAATCTTTTTTGTTTAAAACTTTTTTTAGTGCAGTTTTCTGTTATTTTTTGGCTGTAACTGTATTCTTGACATGTTGTTGATATTTGAAAATGAAGCTTATCATGTTTTTGACAGTTTTTGATATAAATTTGAGAAGTGAAAGTAGACAGGGTATGAAATTGCAAGGGGTAAAAATAGTGTTGACCTTTGACCCGGTGTTAGTATACAACTGAAGAAATGTTTCTTAGAAGGTATTAAACCCTCTATAGCCCTTTCTCAAATTATATGCATGCCAGAAATTCCATTCCCAGAACGAGGCTAAGTGAGCATAACAATAGCTGTCTGCTCAGCATTGTTGTGTACCTAACTGTATATCAGATTCAAGATATGATAAAAGTTTACATTTGCATAATAACATCCCAAAGGATCAGGTCCTGAGAAAACAGTGGATAATCAAATTAAGAAGAGACGAAGGACCATTATTCACAGTATACTTATATACATATCCTTTGTTTACAAACCATTTGTTTACATAAACACAGACAAATATATATATATATATATATATATATATATATATATATATAAATATCCAGTACATGTCCTTTGCTGAATATCCAAAACTGGCCGAAGAAAAATAACAAACATTGCACAGAAAACGTTTATTCCTGCATTATACACTGTGCTTATTTACTATTTACACTGTTACACAATTATAAATATACATCAGCACCATTTATTGTCTTTACCGTATGCACTGAAATAAACCCGAGAAAAGTCAGTTGACAATATGGGCTATCAAAATACTATTACCATGTGTGATCTCCACCAAAGAACAAATACGTTTTTCTTTTTCTCATGATAAACCATGACACTGTAGTGTGCTCAAAACACTTTAAAATGGAAGATTACAAGACGAAGATCCCATTCCGAAACCATTTGAAAACAGATATGGTGCTCATAATTACGTTTTTGAATAAAGGGTTTCATGCAATTAAAAAATGAAAGGTTTTCTATAATATAATAGAAGAGAGAGAGAGAGAGAAACCAAGTATCATAGGCACATCAAATTCTAGAAGACTGCATGTTCTTAAAAATGATGAGAGTAAAAAATGTTATAGCAAAGAAACAGTCTTGAACCATGATTGTTGAAATAAGAAAAATGAATCTTGCAGATAGTTTTAAAAAGTTTCATGTTTTTGCAGTGAAACTGACCGTGACGATGAGATTGTACCAGACATAATACCAGACAAAGAGGCACCAGAAATCATCCCTGATGAACTGGGCGTAAAACAAAAAAGAATAGAGCTGTCAAAGACAAAAGTGAAGCAGAAAACTGAAGAGTGCGAGCATTTGCAGAAACAGTTAACAGTTATAAGTAGAGCGATTTGGATTAAACAGATGTGCTAATGACAACACCCTTATTTCATTCGACACTGGATTTTCTTCATATTTAAGTTTCTTTGCATTTGTACATGCATTCAGCTAACGGCACAAAACATGCGGATTGCCTACTACCAAGGTAGAGGAACACTATCAGACTTTTCTTTTGTTCCAATCCTATTAACTATGTACTGTACCAATATATATATAGGTTGTAAAAATGTTGAAATAAAATATGTTTAGTGAAGTAGTGAAATAATTAGTTTGACTTGAAGAAAAAGGGGAATGCTCTTAATGGATGAGTTCTTTAATATTGTTGTGCCATTTAAGAGCAGGACATCTTGAACAAGATGTAGGTGTACGTTTTAATTGTTCTGTGGCAACTGTCAGTCGGAAAATAGTAATATGGGCAAACTTTGTATACTTTGTCGTAGGATCTATTCATATCTGGCAGCCAATGCAGTCTATTCAACGACTAATGCCTTATTGTTATAAGAATATTTATCCAAATAATAGAGTGATCATTGATTTTATTAAAATAAGAACACAGCATCCATCTTCCCTGGTATTGAATTCTCACTCATACTCAAGCTTACATTCAAATGCCTTCTTGGGATCGCCCCTCATAGAGCAGTAACATTTGTGTCCTCTATATACAAGGTGTATGTAAGATGTTGAAGTAACAAGAGTATCTGGTCTGTTGGATCTAATTGAACAATTAGGGGATGATATAATGGTGGACAAAGGTTTTATTTAAAACAAAAATGTTTTGACTGGAAAAGAGGCAACATTAAACATTCTAGATTTTCTTAGTAAAATGCAACAGTTTAATGTGAACGAAATAGAAAGCACTGAACCAATTGCAAAATTAAGAATTCATACTAAAAGAATGAATCGACGCATAAAAGAGAACCATCTGTTTGACTCTGAGATTCCCCTTTTACTCTCTGGTTCAGTAAACCAGTTATGGACAGTTGCATGTCTGTTGGCTAATTTCAAGTGGCCACTAGTCCAAGCCTGGTCCGTTTTAGTATTTGATTGAACACGTTCAGTTTGTTTCTTGCTTTACAGGAAGTGGCTAAAGTAAAACTGATCAACTTTGTCTTTTACTTCATTCCATATACATGTCTTGGTTGAAGTATACTGTTTCTAAGTGGTAGTCATTGGGGGTACCAAACAAATCTGAAAAAATAAATAAAAATGTTAGTTAATTTTATATTATCTAACAATATTTAGAATGATTTTGATTCACTTCATAGCAAGTTATTTCTATATGAATTTTATGAATATTGAAAAAGTATTGTATATTATATTGTTTTGCATTCAGTTACATATATTAGTATATAGCAAATAAATACTCATTACTGTCAGTTGAGGTGGGTCTTCATTTTTCCTTTGTGACCTATTACATTATCCAGTCACCTGGCTGCCCTCATTAATAGTTTAACTGGAAAATATTTATGATGACGTTGTTTTAATAATTTTATTCTAATAATACTACTAATAATACTACGATTTCTAGCAATAAATGGTTGGTTATCTTTTTAATTTCTGCTCTTTTCTCGGTCTATTCTATTATCTTCCTATCAAGTTCTGACCTCCGTCCATTGATGGCACTATAAGCACTTTTTCACCTACTCATTTATTTCAAAATCACCGACTGAGGGAATTATTATAGAGAAAACGGTACTCCAGTTTGTTGGAGAACTGATCAGCTGGCACATTATAAATCACAAGCAGCTGAAACTAATTGAATAAGGTCCCCTGTATAAACTGTTTGTTTATCATACTTCTACTGATACTTGGTATCATCTAAGTGCATTTGAGCAAACATTTTAAAATTGTAACCAACAGATAGTTAATAAGTAAGGCCTAAAACTGTACAGGAGGTGATAACAAGTTCAATTACAGGGATCTGGAAAGGGATTTTATTGATGTGTAAACGAATATGAGTGAGAAATTATATAGACTACAAAAGCGTTTACTCACCTTTCAAGTTCTGGATGTTTCCTTTATTGGACTATTTAAATCACTTGTTGATGGATTTATCACCAGAATACTTTTTATTGGATTTTATGGGGTTTTCAACAAATGAAAAGGTAAGTGGGATAATTATATCAAGGTCCCTTTCACTGTAGGAGGCAGCCATGTTATCACTATGGACTCAGTAGTTGCTAAAGTAATATGTGCTCACTTAGCCTCGTTCTGGAAAATCTATGAATATTCATGAGCCAAGTAAGGTATATTTCCTTGTTGATGTTTAATAGCAGACATGTTTATTTGCATGATAAAGTAACTTTCCCAGAATTCTAACGAGGTTTGAGTTTTTAACAGGTTGTCATTATTCTAACTTTACTATGAAAGGGCAATGGAGACTCATTTACGCTATTATAGCCTCCAATAAGCGGTGTAGTGGTATATTGTAACTTCGGATTTTCAGTATGTAACAAGGAATATGACTGGACGAGACTTTTGACCCCGTTCATTTACAATGCAGGTGCACCATTATTTATAGGTGCATCTGTAAAATGGTAGGTGCACCTATAAAAGGTGTAGGTGCACCTGTATATTTTATGGGTGCACCTACAAATGTATGGGTGCACCTACATTTTTACAGGTGCACCCATAAAATATATATAGGTGCACCTACACGTTTTATAGATGCACCTACACTTTTTTTACAGGTGCACCTACATCAGTAGTTTTGACCCCGATCCTACACCATAGCATGAAGTGAATCCCTGCACATTATAGTACACATATCGTAATAAGCTTCTCGAAACGAAGCCCCACGTATCTTCAAACAATTTCAAGTTTTACAACATTATGATAAATAGTTTGATAACATAGCGAAATGGTGTTGCAAACCCCAAAATAATGTCGAGATCAGCGAGGTACCAAGCTAAGTGTCCCTCGTGAAGACATATTTTCGCATATTTATATGTTAAAGAATTGAACCGCCAAATAATGGCAAAATTACCCTACACAACCGTTTATCAAAACTCTATCCAGGTATTCAGGTCATATAATAATGTATATGTACCAATTAAAAGTATAGGTTTATTCACGGGTTCTTACAATAATTGTGTTATTGAATTTGCGTGAATGAAGTATGACTTGGTAACTATTAATTCGGCGGTCCAATTTCGTTGTTTGGTATGGCTGGTTAAAACCATTTAAAGTGTGTCTATAGAGTTGAGATTCAAAAATATGTAAGTTGTATATATATATGTCGGTGAAATACATGAAGAATGTCCGCAAATGAGATCGGGTTTTATTACTTAAAACATGTTACCAATGTATACATTATTAAACAACGAATAAGCAGCTAAACATTTACAAAAGACTGATATGGACACATGCATGATAAAAATAATTTAAGAATTAAAAACGTTTGATGCTCTATCCATTAACTTTCAGATATCATCTTGACGTAAGTTGTGTTGTTTTGTTTCAGTAATACAGATATTATCAGAACAAAAATGTGTGCTCGTAAGATAGAATGATGACTGCAATAACCTTAAACAGTCAGAAGATATTTGGCGATAATAACTGCAAACATCGGATTGCAAGTACGATGTAATTAAATCTTAACTTAATAACATAGGGTTGCGTGACAGATATCATCTGACACAATGATAGGACGCCTTATGAAATGTTAAACCATCTGAAATATTTGGGAATGTCCCCTACATATATCTTCACACCTGCATGTTACTGTATTACGCTACATGTTCAACAATAAACAAACAACTAAGATATATATTCCCTTCAATATACCAATGAGACAGAGACACGGACCTCTCACTGCCCTATTTCATTGTGCGAAGTCTCATTGCAGTTCCATTAGTATTTTTTGACTTATTCTTCGCACAAGAATTATAACTTTACAAAGGGCAATAACTATAGTGAATGACGATAGAGTTGTAGTACTTTTACTCGGCACTTCCCCTTATTACCCTCTATCATTGTATGAAGTATAACTGCAGTCCCTTAAGTAGTTTTTGTGTTATAACCGGACAAGATCGACAAAGCGGCAACTATATCATAAACATGGGAAACTGAGTTGGCTCAGGTTCTTGACATGACCAGGACACTGTATTGCAAAGTTGAAAAGCTTAACCGTGTAGATAAAATTCCTATCTAAAACTATTGATAAACAATGTCTGCATTTCCCCCCAAAAAACACCATTAAAACAACCATACCATTAAACAATTATACCATTAACCAACCATATCATGAAAGATTCAAACCATTAAACAATCATACCATTAAACAATCATACCATTAACTAACACTGTAAGCAAACATATCAATAAACAAGCATACCATTAAAAAGCCACATCATTAAAGAATCATACCATTAACAACTTTTACCATTAAACAATCATAACATTAAACAATCATACCATTAAACAATCACATCAACAAAAAATTATACCATTAAACAGTCATATAACAATCATACTATTAAACAATCATATCATAAAATAATCATACCATTAAACAATCATACCATTAAACAGTCATATCATTAAACAATCATATCATTAAACAATCATACCATTAAACAACCATACAATTCAGCAATCATACCATTAAACCACCATTCCATTAAACAACCTTACCATTAAACAATCATACCCCTAAACACTCATACAATTAAACACCAATTAAAACAATTATACCATTAAATAACCATACCAATAAACAATCATACTATTAAACAATCATACCATTAAACAACCATACCATTAAACAATCATACCATTAAACAATCATACTATTAAACAATCATACTATTAAACAATCATACCATTAAACAATCATACTATTAAATATTCATACCATTAAACACTCTTACAATTGAACAACAATTAAAACAATTATATCATTAAACAACCATACCATTAAACAATCACACCATTAAACAATCATACAATAAAACAACCATACCATTAAACAATCATACTATTTAACAACCATACCATTAAACAATCATACCATTAAACAATCATACCATTAAACAATCATACCATTAAACAATCATACCATTAAACAACCATAACATTAAACAGTCATAACATTAAACAATCACATCAATAAAGGTCATACCATTAAACAGCCATATAACAATCATACCATTAAACAATCATACCATTAAAAAACAACAAAAAACAACAACATATTTTATTGTAAAATAGGTTTGGAGCGGGCCGATATTTTGGGCAAACAAACCTAATTTTAATAATGGCCTAAAATGCAATTCCATTACTTCTCTGATAATGACATACACATTAAATAGGACAACAAATCATTATTAACCTCGAACAATGTGTCCATGCGACATCGATGCCCCGCTATAGTCAAACAAATACTGTAAATTAAAAATGGACTTTACGGGTGGTCGAAAGGACGGAAGGACCGACAGACGGACGAACAAGGTTAACACTAAATGCCCGCTCCACTTTCGTGGCTGTCCAGCAGCTGTGCTTCTAGTACTTGTTCACTGAACAAATAGTCCGTTCAAACAGCGTCCTAACTGCTGTTTAGGCGTGCGCAGATGCGATCTATTTTTTTTAAATATCCGAAATTAATCGACTTAACTAAGAAATTAAAAAATAATAAAGTTAATTAAATGTAAATTAAAAAGCACATAAACTTTATTTTAAATACGTATTCACATTATTTATTTTTGGAATGCGGTTATGATATAGGTTATTTTGTCAAAGAGATGCAATCTGCGATCAAATGAAGGTGTCTTCTGAAACACTTTTAGGCGAAGAGGTCTTAATTAAGTCGTCATAAACCATAAGGCCGATAAACGTTTCCGTAGTAAGAGTTTAACACTAAAGATATACTTACTAGTAATTACATGTACCATAGTTAATGCGATACTATGCCAGCGATTCGAGCGAATCAGACATGATGAATAAAAAACAAATACAATTAAGATTTTTCATATTAACTCAAAAGAAGAAAAAATAATACGTTGAAAACACTATTTACTACGTATTAAAATCATAAATGTATCAATGTTTGTTTCCAGTGTTTGCGTCATGGTCGTTATACATTAAATGTACGATGCGACGTCGACAGATACGTCTTTTTCGTAAGGGTGTTGTGTTCATTAAAACAATCATACTGAAACAAATATTCCGATGACCAGCAACTTTTATTTTATATTCCGATAGGAAATTAAATTCTCGACAACATATTACAATTGTGCAGTTTTTATCGAGCCATTTAATAGATAAACGGCTTTAATGTCGTTTGTTTTTTTAAATATTCAAGCCAAAAAAAGGGTAAAAGAAATAGGAAATTCTAGAAACAATAGTTAACATCTTAATTTAAATGATATAAATTATATATCAGATGAAAGGTCTCATCATGACAATCAGTGTGATATAAAAAATAATTGCATGCTACTAAACTAACGTTTTGTGATGCTAAAAACGTTGACAATTGAGTACAAACGCAACTTTTATGAAAAACGTCAAACATAGCCATATTCGAGACGTTATTATTAAAATATTGTTTATATGACGACAAAACTAAATTCAGATTCAAATCGCAAATATTTTCTAATTTACAAATATATATGGTTTATATGCGTACCCTTAAATTTTCCAATAGGTCAATTCCCCCTTAAATACCAAACATCATGATAACTCCAACATTTAAAACCAGAACAATTAAAATTGTGTCCTAAGTGCAAAATGATATTAATGTTACTATGCATTAACATGACCATGATGACAAGTCAATATAATAGTTTAAGTCATTGTGAATTATTATATAAGAACTATCTACAAATTTAACAAATATAAAATCTACTTTGAAATTTAAGCACACATACTTTAAATAACATGTATTTAAAAGTAAAAATTACAAAGATTATTAATGCTTAATATCAGAATAATATAAGTGTACAGTCATAAAGAAACACAATTTATGATAGATTGGGGGGAAAAGCTGGATAATCTTGCTGACTGGGTCAGTTAATTATTATTACCAGGTAGTTTCCTTTGATCTGATGCAGTATCATGCAGTATCCTTCAGAGATTATTCTATTAGAAACACATGTGTTCAAGAAAGTGTGGTATGTTTGCATAAATAACCATGTGTTTATATAGGCAAAGGTGTGTTATGTGTACTATTTTTCAATGCAATTGTAACAATTTAAAACAATGAATTTGAATGAGTTTATTTGAGTGAATATTCTGAAGAGGATGTTCCACACCTGTATATTGTAAGTTTATAACTGTTTAATTTTTATTTTTGCATTTTTCATCTGGTTAGGTAACAGTCGCCTGGAACTTTCGGAATCAGCCCCAGACCATCATCAGACCCATAACCTGACCTCCATTGGTAAATGTTTATATTTATGTTTGTGGGTCTGTCCTAAGGGTCTGGTGCTGATTCTAAGATATTTAGGCACCAAGAGCCTTTTGGACTGCTAGTTAGATGATGTTCGACATTTCCATGAAAATGGGAGTAATGCAGAAATGACAGCGCTCGACATTTCCATAAACATGAAAGTAATGCAGAAATGACTGCGGTCGACATCTCTATAAAAAAATGATATATAGGGTCCTATAGAAACCACAGCGTCCGAACGCAATGCCATCGTAGGTCCGCACTGTACTGCAAACAAGGACTTGAAACTACAATGAAAGAGACAAAAAACAACAGAAAGGGTGGTGAAGACAGGGTGAAAATGAGAGTAATGCAGGAATAACAGAACTCGACATCTCTGTAAAAGTGAGAGTAATGCGCAATGACAGCGCTAGACATTTCCATAAAAATTGGAGTGATGCAAAAATGACAGCGCTCGACATCTCTGTGAAAATGAGGTAATAAAGAAATGACTGCGCTCAACATCTCCATGAGAATGTGAGTAATGCAGAAATGACAGCGCTCGACATCTCCATGAAAATGACAGCAATCAACATCGCCATGAAAATGAGAGTAATGCAGAAATGACAGCCTCGACATCTCCATGAAAATAAGAGCAATGCAGAAGTTACAGCGCTCGACATTTCCATAAAAATGGGAGTAATGCAGAAATGACTGCGCTCGACATCTCCATGGAAATGGGAGTAATGCAGAAATGACAGCGCTCAACATCTCCATAAAAATGAGAGTAATGTAGAAATGACAGAGCTCGACATCCCCATGAAAATGAGAGTATGGGAGTAATGTAGAAATGACAGCGGTCGACATCTCCATGAAAATGTGAGTAATGCAGGAATGACAGCGCTCGACATTTCCATGATAATGGGAGTAATGCAGAAATGACAGCGGTCGACATCTCCATGAAAATGGGAGTAATGCAGGAATGACATCGATCGACATCTCCATGAAAATGGGAAAATGAAGTACTAAAATAGGGCCATTATTAGTAGTAAACTTTAAATAAAATAACATACAAGCACAGGCACATTCAAATGAGTAATAATGAAAATGCATAATGCGATGGGTATTGTGTTTTTCTTTGTGTTTTTTTTTTGTGTTTTTTTGGTATTGTTTGTTTTCTCTCTTTCAGTATGAATGTTCAAAAATGTAATCCATTTAAAAAAACAAAAACATGATCGGGCGGAAATCTTCCACAAAAACCAAAAACATCGTATTATCCTACATTTACACTTTATTATACAGTCCACACTCAGTATCTCGAATTTCAAGGGACCGGAAAAAAAGTTCGAGTTATCCGAAGTTCGAATTAAACGATAATGGCATACTTGTTGTTTTTTTATTACCCCACCCACCTGTTTTACACTATGCATATACGTGTATATATTGCCGATATTTGCCGATTTTAATGAAATACATGATTTCTTCCTTCATATATGTTTATGAATATGTTTCTTTTCATGTTAAAGCAGTATAAGCAAACGTTTTGGTAATGAAATAAATCAGCAAAATATTTATGATTTCATAATTTATTAAAAACGGAGAAAGGCATATACATGTATACAATGAAACAACGTTTTCAATATTGTTTAGAATTACACAGACAGTATATCGATTATAAGAAATCATATTTAAACGAAACAATTTACAATATTCAGGTCTTTAAGTCTATGTTCTTTCGGTGTTTTCACTATCTACTCTCTTAAAAAACGACATAATGTCACCTTGTTTTCTGCACACTTTTGACAAGTGCATGTTTGTAATGAATCTATCTAAGATTGCCATAGCTGGGAAAACCGACCTAGAATTTTCCTGTTTATATGAGAGAGAGAGGAATTCTCTGGATTTCTCAACTGGTCCAAAGCATAGTGCCGATCTAGCTATCCCCCCGGGTTTGATTCCTGGTCCTTCACTAGATTGCTGGGCGCTTTGGTCAATGGAAAGAGTTTTGTGTTCAGACATGCTGAATTAATGATTTGATTACATTAAACATTCGAATTTTATAGCAAAAAACAGAACATTGACAACTGCCACTCATAAATTAATTAGTTATACGTTTCGTCCATGTCAAATTAGTATAATTATTATAATTGTTTTAACCCACGCGATGGCCATTGTTTTCACTTAGCGTAAACAAACTTCCTCGTTAACAAGCCTTAATTTATCATGAAAAATCAGAGACAACACAAGAAAATAAATTAACAAACATGTCACCATGATTTATTTGTTACAGGTGAAATCATCTCAGCAATTATCACCTTTTGTTTGCTTCACAATCAACTTCGACGCCGGCTTGTGTTTGATCAAACTTGCATTTTGCACTTTAATTGAACTTCGAATTAGCGAGAGTAAATTAATGTATAGATTCGTGTTTGGGACCAGAAAAATAGTTCGAATTATCCGATAATTCGAATTATCGAAATTCGACTTAAAAGAAGTCAAATTGCATAGAAATAGAAGGAATAAAATTGGGACCGTGAAAAGAATTCGACTTAAGCGGAAATTCGAAATAAGCGAGTTCGAGTTACTGAGAGTAGACTGTATATGTTTTAAATCAAAATGTTTATACAAACCATGTATGAAAAAAATGTTGAAAATAAAGATATTATATTAAAAAAAAAAACACAAGCTATTTTACTCTCACCTATATGGTTTTAGTTGAAAATCAAGATTCATACTCCAATGGTTAACATCATTTAATGCCATGTATTGAGCCATGAATAAGTCATTGTATAATTTAAATCTTCTTCATTTCCCTCTGCGACCATTACTCATACAAAACACAACCTATTTTTCTCATACACATTTGGTTTAAGCTAGAAATCAAGATTCCGACATTTGATTTTCAATTATAAACATATGGGTGAGAAGAAAATAGTTTGTGTTTTGTATAAGGAATGGTCACAGACGTACATGAAGAATATTTAAATTATACCATGACTTACTCCTGGCTCAATACATGACATTATATGATGTCAACCCCTGGAGTCGGAATCTTGATTTTCAACTATAATCACATGGGTGAGAGGAAAATAGGTTGTGTTTTGTATGAGGAATGGTCACAGACGTACATGAAGACAATTTTAATTATTCTGGGACTTATTCCTCGCTCAATACACGGCATTAAATGATGTCAACCCCTGGAGTCTGAATCTTGATTTTCAACTATAAACATATGGGTGAGAAAAAATAGGTTGTGTTTTGCATGAGGATTGGTCGCAGACGTATATGAAGAAAATTTAAATTATTCTGTGACGTATTCTTGGCTCAATACATGATATTAAATGATGTCAACCACTTGAGTCTGAATCTTCATTTTCATCTATAATCATACGGGCGAGAGGAAAATAGGTGTTTTGTATGAGAAATGGTCGCAGACGTACATGAAGAAGATCTAAATTATTCTTTGACGTATTCTTGGCTCAATACATGACATTACATGATGTCAACCACTGAAGTCGAAATCTTGATTTTCAACTACAAACATATGCGTGAGAAGAAAATAGGTTGTGTTTTGTATGAGAAATGGTCGCAGACGTACATGAAGAAGATCTAAATTATTCTGTGACCTATTCTTGGCTCAATACATGACATTAAATGATGTCAACCCCTGAGTCTGAATCTTCATTTTCATCTACAAACATATGGATGAGAAGGAAATAGGTTGTGTTTTGTATAAGGAATGGCCACAGACGTACATGAAGAAAATTTATATTATTCTGTGACTTATTCCTCACTGAATATACATTATATGATGTCAAACCCTGGAGTCGGAATCTTGATTTTCAACTATAAACATATGGATGAGAAGAAAATAGGTTGTGTTTCGTATGAGGAATGGTCACAGACGTAGATGAAGAAGATCTAAATTATTCTGTGACCTACTCTTGTCTTGGCTCAATACATGACATTAAATGATGTCAACCACTGAAGTCTGAATCTATAACGATATGGGTGGCAGGAAAATCGAATGAGTTGTGTAGAAGGAATGGTCACAGACGTACTGAAGAAAATTTAAATTATTCTGAGACCTATTCTTGGCTCAATACATGGCATTAAATGATGTCAACCACTGAAGTCGGAATCTTGATGTTCAACTATAACCATATGGGTGAGAGGAAAATAGAATAGGTTCTGGATGAAAAATGATCACAGACGTACATGAAGAAAATGTAAATTATTCTGTGAGATATTCTTGGCTCAATACATGACATTAAATGATGTCAACCACTGAAGTCCGAATCTTGATTTTCAACTATAAACATCTGGGAAAGAAGAAAATAGGTTGTGTTTTTTTATGAGAAATGGTCACAGACGTACATGAATAAGATCTAAATTATTCTGTGACCTATTCTTGGCTCAATACATGACATTAAATGATGTCAACCACTGAAGTCGGAATCTTGATTTTCAACTATAAACATATGGGTGAGAAGAAAATAGGTTGTGTTTTGCATGAGGAATGGTCACAGACGTACATGAAGAAGATCTAAATTATTCTTTGACGTATTCTTGGCTCAATACATGATATTAAATGATGTCAACCACTTGAGTCGGAATCTTGATTTTCAGCTATAAACATATGGGTGAGAAGAAATAGGTTGTGCTTTGCATGAGGAATGGTCACAGACGTACATGAAGAAGATCTAAATTATTCTTTGACGTATTCTTGGCTCAATACATGATATTAAATGATGTCAACCACTGAAGTCGGAATCTTGATTTTCAACTATAAACATATGAGTGAGAAGAAAATATGTTGTGTTTTGTATAAGGAATGGTCACAGACGTACATGAAGAAAGTTTAAATTAGTATGTGACTTATTCCTCTCTGAATACATGACATTATATGATGTCAACCCTTGGAGTCGAAATCTTGATTTTCAACTATAACCATATGAGATGTACATGAATAATATCTAAATTATTCTTTGATCTATTCTTGGCTCAATACATGACATTACATGATGTCAACCACTGGAATCTGAATCTTGTTGTTCAACTATAACCATATGGGTGAGAGGAAAATAGAATGAGTTTTGTATGAGAAATGGTTGCAGACGTACGTGAAAAATATTAAATTATTCTGTGACCTTATTCTTGGCTCAATACATGACATTGAATGATGTCAACCACTGGAGTCGGAATCTTGATTTTCAGCTAAAACCATATATGGGTGAGAGGAAAGATGAAGATGAAGATATTGATTTTCCGACCAGGTTGACTGTTTATTAGTGTATAATGTCACATTGGGAAAGCAACTAAAACTATATGGGTCAGAGGAAAATATGTTGTGTTTTGTATGAGGAATGGTCACCGTGGTTCAGGATAAAAATATAAGTCATTTTATTTCTGGTTAAACACCTACTTTTTTAAAGATGTTAACCAATTGAGTCGAACTCTTTATTTTTGACAATATAACATTTAGGCTTCCAGTAAAACTATTTCCATGACAGGGAAAAAAAAAATATATTTGCACGAGGAATAGACCACAGGCGTACATGAAGAAAATATTTCATATTAGGACTTATTTCTGATTAAATAGCTAATATTAAGTGATGTCAACCAATCGAGTTTTTTTCTATTTCTAGATGGATTGTTCACAGGCATACAGGAAATATTTCCGGTTTAATACCTAAGCTTAAATGGTATCAACAATTCCAGTCGGTTTGACAACAATATAGTCAACATGAATTTCTGAGTATATAAACATGTATTTTATACAAAGAATGGGCTATCGAATGGTGGTATCGAAAGAATATTATGAATATGGTATAACGGATTTCTGGTTTAATACTATTTGATGTTTGACACGAAGCATTGGCTCGAATATATTTGACAGTAAGGCCATTCTTTTATTATTATTCGGTGTAAAAGCCATCAAGACAGAGAAGTGCCGTAGGGGTAGAGAACCCAATCATTTGGGAAGCTATTTTTATTTGGTTTGAAAGGAAAAGTGGACGAAATTTTCAAGTAATATTTGGAAAAATGTCAATTAAAAAAATTCCATTTAGAAAAATGCAATACATAGTTTAGTTTTATCATCACATTTCTGTTTCTACATGTTTCTACAGAAAATCAGTTATGATTTACGTCTCATGATTTATCTGGCAAATTTTGCACTAATTTATATTTATAATAGCTTGAGATACCTATATAGTTAATAACGGGGACTATAATGGATACTATTGTACCTTAATATTAACGTATTAACTCGTGAGGCAAAACATATATTTGGTGTATTAAAAGAGAATATGCATACATTTGCTAATTAAATGATATCAAAATAGGCTGTGAATGGTCATGTGAATGGCGAAGTTTTAAAAATTATTGAAATGAAAACACCTCCGTGACTGCTAATGAAGAACTGTTAATACCATGTATCTCTAAAAGAATTATTGTTATTCGCTTAACCCCCAAGATCGTCGAATACACACACACACACACACACCACACACACACACACACACACGCGCGCGCGCGCGCGCGCGAGAGAGAGTGAGAGAGAGAGAGAGAGAGAGAGAGAGAGAGAGAGAGAGATTGGCGCGGAGTGGGCGAAGGTCAGACAATTTGTTTTTCTTTTACATCTTTGATATATTATTTCATTTTACTTCAATGCACACAAAAACAACAACAAAATACTTATAGTTGTATATTTGTGATGTTAGTTTTTTACCCAATCGCATTCTCAACTGCCGATATAGTAAAATCTCTTTTGCACAAATACGGTTGGATATTTTTTTTGTATTTATTTATATTTTTCACAGACATATTAACCAATGAAGTAATCAACATATCGCGTGCCGCCTTAACTTTTCCTTCTATCTTCTCTCTCAATTATTCACTGATTTTGATGAGATTACATTCAAAAGATTCATAGTGAATAGCAAAATGGGATTATAATAATTTGTTATTAGGTCTGTGTATTTTTGAACTATATAAAACAGTACGATGTATGTACTACATTATTTAACAAGAAATGTCACTGTAGTTACAAATGCCCCCCCCCACCCCCACCACCACAACCACCTCTAAGTGTGACCTGACCTTGGAGCCACGGACCTGGATTTTGAACGCGACACGTCGTCTTGTTGTGGTGAGCACTTCTGCCAAGTTTTTTGCAAATCCGTCCAGGAATGCCAGAGTTATTGACCGGACACGATTGTACTGACGGGCGGACTGACCGAAGGACGTACGCAGCGCTGCGACTACGCTACTATAAACCGTGACTGAAGGACGGACGTTGCGACTACGCTACTATAAAAAGTGACTGACGGAAGTACGTTGCGACTATGATACTATATGCCACCATTGGGGGAATAAAAAGTAAATTTCAATACTTATGGATAAGTAGATGATGACAAGATGACGACAATATTGGACTAAATGTTTCGTCCAATGATTTTTAAAATCTGTCAAAATATGTCAATTACTGATCACGTCATGAATATTCATACCGGCCGCTGTTGGCAAAGGCGGGGTATTACCTAATAGGCGGGATCATACCCTAGCGTTTGACAAACTGAGGACTGAGCATTTGACACAAAAGGTTTTCCGACAATTACCAGTGGACTATATTCCGAGTTGATGTGCACGCAACTAGACAAACTCGAATGAGTGTATCCGGGCGGAACCGATGCGTCACGTACTAAACCGTGATATAAGGCAAGGCTTTCATCTCCGTGTCATTGTAAGCTTGCTCCTAAACTTGTCAACATGAGGAATCTGATTGCGTTCGGGCTGTTGTTTGTGACTCTGGCGGTATTCGTGTCGGCAACATGTAAGTTACTCCGATCTTAAAACTTTTACAATAAATTAAACAATTTTAGTTATTTATAAATAAAAGAGAATTTATCTATTTATTCGCTATATAGTGATTGTTTTCTTAATTTAATATTTAAGTTTGTCACGCAATTCCATTTTTAATTAATATTAAAAGAAAATAAAACATTTTTCCGCCATCCGTTTTTCGATTTGGTGTTTACGTGTAGCTGGTGTAATTTTGTATTTAAACTTGCTATGACATTGCTTACAATACTGAACATCTCATGGAAAACCATACACTCTGGGCAATTAAGGAAAGTAACTATATCTAAAAGGGACACACGGCAATCTTGATTTTTTAAAAACTGACGACGTCCCGTTAGTTTTTCTCTTAACTTGCATTTATTCAATCATTAATATTAATTGTTAGAATAGTTCAAAGTAAATTGTTTTTACATATTACTAACTTTTTATAATATAGCACCAATAATATATTTAAACATTTGGTAAAATTAGTGAAGAAAATAGAAATCTCATTTTTTTATTTAATTATATGCAAGCAGTTTTAAAGTCAAAATGACGCAGGATAACTAAATCGAGGAGAAAATTTTAGTGTTTGAATAAAACTTAAGATTGCCATGTGTCCCTTTAAGCCTTCATTTAATAAAAATATAACTTGGTTTAATGTGTTTATGTCCCCCAGCGGCCTTTTTTGTCGCTGACCATTCCAAGGCGATAGCCTATTGTCAACCCTTTTGTGTTTGTGTTGTCTTAATTGGTATTTTGTTAATCTTTAAAGTTGTTCTTTGCTTCTGTGTGTGTTCGTGTTTGTGGTTGACTGTCGTCCTTGAATGCTACTGTACCTGTTCGAGTTTTATATCTATATTTATGCTTTTTAAAAATTGAGTATGGTGATTTTAATCTAAAAACTCTTTACACTTAGCTTAGAATATATTGTATTGGGTTTTGCTTGAAGAAAATGGTACAAAGGTTTCAAATATTAAGAACTAAAACGTTAAACATTGGCCAGAATACTGATATCTGGCATATTTACTCCCACCACACGTTGGCATATGGCAACACAAATTCTATTTTCCCAAGAAGAATTGAGAGTATATTGAACAGGTGTGTAAACACATTGCAAAATAGTAGTATTCATATTCACATTTCTCATGGTTCGCGTATGTGAACTAAATTATGCAAATTGTTTGGAGTTATTTTTCTATCACGACTAGTAAGCGCTTTGTTGCAATTTTGATGAAAACATAATATTCGGGTTGTACTTAAATTGAAATGAGTTGGATTTCTTTTTTTAAAACTCTGTGAAAGTAAATTCAATTCTTGCATATCGGAAAAGGTTATTCGTGTTTTACATGGGTAATGAATAACCTGATCTTACACAAGGGAAAGATAAAAGTTATCAACAATGACACAATGTCAAATGGTAATGTGATTTATCTAGTACTTTCTGAGATCAGGCCTCCCAAATTTTTGGAAACGAAATAAATATATGACCATGTGTATTTTGGGAGGGCTAATCTCAAAAAATGCTGAATGAACCAAATTGCATTTTAGGGCTAAAGAAAGAGCTTACATTGTAAGGGTATGTGCGCGTTGTTTGAACAAAAATCGTTAAATATTACTGAAGTTATGAAAAAAATTCCCAAACTGAATCGAGCAGTTTGTTTACTTTTTTTGCTGTGAAACCGATCAAAAAGTTACGTGGTTTCGCCACCCTGATGTAGCATTCAAAGAAAGCAGCCGAACAAAATTCGAACAAAATTCGAACGCACGTGTCAAAAATCCTGCAATCTGATTGGTTGACGTTCATATATTTGCGACTGTTAAATACTGTTAAATAGTGCATCTCGTCGCAACATCGGTCATGTGACGTTCAATCGTCAAACACGTGACGTCATAACGTTTTTTTTCAATGCATTTGCGAGTAGACTAAAACTGTCAAAAACAATGAAATGTGTTAAAAACGGGTTAACCGGTATCTATTGACGGGTTAGACGGTATCTATTGACGGGTTAGCCGGTATCTATTTACGGGTTAGCCGGTATCTATTGAAATGTTGACGTTTGTGACGGTATATCAGTCGTTTAACGATATATGAGTCCTCACACAACACACATGGTTGCCAGTTCGGATACTGAATTAGAACGGCCATATTTGGCGGGTGACAAAAAGGTCACGCGGGGTTTAAACTGGTTCCTAGGTTGACCAAAATAATTATAATCTTACCTGTACTGACATTTGGTTCCAAGTCAAAGTTTGTGGTTGAATGTTATACTGTATAGTGTAATTATTCGAAAAATCCGCCACGTTTCCGAAATGTTCAAATGTACCAGACTGACTGGAAACAAAACATTTCGGAAACGGGTCGAATTATTCGAATATACTATGAAACATTCACCAACAAATAAAAGAACAAATTAAGTACTGCACATTCCCCTCTCTTTGCGCCATATGTCATAAACATGCGCCGAGTAACAAAAAAGTAAAGAAAGGCGAAAATATTACTTCTAATCGGGAAGATTTGAATGGTAAAGTATAGCTTACTTCTAATCGGGAAGATTTGAACGGTAAAGAAAAGCTTACTTCTAATCGGGACAGTTTCAACGGTAAAGTAAAGCTTACTTCTAATCGGGACGATTACAACGGTAACGAAAAACTTACTTCAAATAGGTACGATTTAAACGGTAAAGAAAAGCATCCTTCTAATCGGGACGATTTTAATAGTTCTCAAGCAACGTGATTCCCCCACTCTGTATCAAATATCTTGGTTTCAGATACTGCTGACAAGAAGGCGGACATCGAAGAGGTGATAAGAGAACTCCAACAGGTTTATAATGAAAACATCGACGACGGTGATATAGATGAAGCGTTAATGGTAAATACTATTCTAATATGTATTTGCTAGTTTATATTAACACATTGTAGCATGGTCGGTGTCATTTCCTTCGATGAATGCAGAGCATTAAATCGTTTAATTTAGGGTAACTAAAGGGGCGTGGCTACACCGTACTACAACTACCAGATATTGGAATTTAGAGTACGGTCACTATGACATCACAGTGTTACTAAGTACACCATGCTACCAAAAAGATAGAGTCTGTCTCAGCTCGTTGGTTATTTAAACACCTCGATGGACTACGCCCATCTCGGTGTTTAAATAAGCCAACTCGCTGAGACCAGACTCTGGCTATTACTTAATGAATACCTCGTAAATAATCTACATCAATATCTGGATTGTTTGCACATTCTATATCTAGAGCAGGGCCAAGAGCAGGTGTTTTTCTCTTACAAAATATCCACGTAAGGCATACATGGTAGCGTTTATCTTAACCATATTTAAGAGAAACAGAGAAAAGTGGTGTATGATACAAACTATACAACTTGTAATATAAAGAAAGCGTTTATGAGGAATTCCGATTTATGTCTAACCCCACTCTGTGTTGTATATTCTTTATGTATGACCCCACTCTGTTTTGTATTTTTATGTTTGACCCACTCTGTTATATTTGACCCCACTCTGTTTTGTATACTTTTCATGTTTTGACACTACTCTGTTATATTTGACCACACTCTGTTATGGTTTTCCCCGCTCTGTTATGTTTGACCCCACACCGTTATATTTGACTCCACTCTGTATGTTTGACACCCACACTGTTTTGTATACTTTATATGTTTTGAACTCTCTCTGTTTTGTAGACTTTTTATGTATGACTGTACACTTTTTAACCGACTCTGTTTTGTATTTTATTTGTGTTTGACACCTCTCTGTTTGTGTACTTCTGTTTTACCTTACTTTGTTTTGTAATACCTTCTAATGAGTTTAACAACTAAATGTACGTACATTGTTTATATCCTTAGAAACGTGACTCTTGTGAAGACCTCTGCGGGGACGATACTGACTGCATGAAAAACTGCGAGGATCGGGAATCGTCGTAAGTAAATTACATATTTCGCATAGTAAAAGCTGTGTTGCGATTCTAAAGGGGAGGTGGTCTGTTCAATCCCCGTCCCGGTCACACCAACGACTTCATTAAAGTGGCGCTAGAAGCTCCATTGCAGGGTAATCATTTGAATTCACCATACATGGTGAGTGGAATCGTAAATGAAAACCGTATTTTGACACTGGTGGGTAAGTCGGAATAGCAGGCATGCATACTGTGAGTTTCATTATTAATATAATAAGGAGTCATTTTTTAAGATAATTCATTTTGTTTAGACCCTCTGGAATAGAAAATATCACAAGTTTTTCTGTATACATGATTTAGTTCTATATTCATACAAACGAAGATGAATAGACGTTTTATCCATGAATGTGTCTGGCATATATTTTCTATTGTTATTGTAGATACCCTGACAAAAAATTTCTTTCGGGCATGGCGGCTGCCTGGGCGGCTAGGAAAGCTGCAGGGTGGCTAGGAAAGAAGAAGTAAACTGAACAAGACTGGGAAAAAAAGAAACAAACATGTGTTCCACTCCAAATGCGCTTGAGAAATGAGACGATCTTATATATAATCAGTACAGTTTATTGAAATTATAATAAACTTATATATTGTGCTTGACAGCTGCAAACACAATCGAATTCTACAGTTTTGATATTTGTACTATGTAACAATAAACATCTGATACAACTTTACCTTTTGTTGTGTTGGTAATTGTGTATACATTGTAACATTACATGTGTAGAATACCATCATGTATACAGTTTAACTATATATGTGTAGAATATCATCGTGTATACATTGTAACATTACACGTGTAGAATACCATCGTGTATACATTGTAACATACTATGTGTAGAATAATCAGTTTCCAATTTATTATTCAGGTCAATCTAATACCTTAGTCCTGATAAGCCATGCATACCAATCTAGGGAAAACCTACCACGTTTTGTACTCAATATGTATTTATAAGACAAACCTATATTGAATTATAATTCAATAAGTTCTTTCATGTCCACCATGATGTATTAACTTAGCATAACAGTATAACTGTACTCGTATCTACGACGGCCCATTTGACTAACTTTTATTTCAATTCATAATTCTATTATAATTCAATAAGTTCTTTCATGTCCACCATGATGTATTAACTTAGCATAACAGTATAACTGTACTCGTATCTACGACGGCCCATTTGACTAACTTTTATTTCAATTCATTGATTGATGGGAGTGAGATACAAAGAGTGACCAGTGTCCGTCCGTACGTCGTGAAATGTTTTCCTTTAAATCACTTTTCCGGCAGCGGCAGCGGCGGCGATGGCGACGCGTCAGCCCTTGAGTACAGTTTAATGTTTTTTGAAGGTATAGGTCTCAAATACAAGACAAGATAGTACGGACAAACGCACTGACGGACGGACGGATTGACCGACAGAGTGACTACTATATGCCACCCTTCGGGGGGCATAAAAAGAAAAAAATATGCCCCTGTGAGATTTGATCCCACGACCCCTGGGGTTTCCAATGTACAGTA
Source organism: Cyrtodaria siliqua (assembly GCA_037043455.1). Lineage (NCBI taxonomy): Eukaryota > Metazoa > Mollusca > Bivalvia > Adapedonta > Hiatellidae > Cyrtodaria > Cyrtodaria siliqua. The sequence goes on along the minus strand of JAWPHD010005623.1, from coordinate 11,667 downwards.
CCCAATATTTAAAAGATTTACATAATTCGCAATTCAGAATTCGGAATTCGGAATTATGAAGTGAAATAAAAGTTAGTCTATACTGTTATGCTAAGTTAATACATCATGGTGGACATGAAAGAACTTATTGAATTATATTTCAATATAGGCTTGTCTTATAAAGACATATTGAGTGTTCTTGCATTTGAACACAATGCCATTATCAGTTTACGGCTACTAGAGCGTGCGAACGCTCTAGCTACAGCGTGCGAACGCTCTACTAGAGTACAGCGTTCGCACGCTGTAGCTAGGGCGTTCGCACGCTGTAGCTAGAGCGCTCGCACGCTGTACTACAGCGTTCGCACGCCCTACTAGAGCGTTCGCACGCTGTAGTAGAGCATGCGAACGCTTTACATTATTTTTTCTGCATGTCACCTGCGGGGCTCCGTAATATATCACTTACGACCTTCTTTTCCACTTCTATCGAATGAAATAAAATCATATGTTCAAGTGTATATGAGTGTATGTGGACATCGGGACATAGTATAAATGTAAAGATGGTACGGGGCATAATATGTAAAGATGTAGAATATAGATATAAAAGTCGAAGAAATGTAAGATATAGAAGGTACGGGGACATATAAATGGTACGGGGGAATATTGTGTATTAAAAGATATATAGAGTATGTAGATATAATATGTAAATGGTGACATAATATGAAGGATATAGAGAGTACGTAGGCATATTACAAAAGCATTTAGAGAGTACGGGGACATATTATGTAAGTCATGGGGTTATACTATATAAGTATATAAATAGTACGCGGACATATTATGTAAGGATATAGAGGGTATGGGATATATTATGCAAGGAAGTATAGTGCATGGGGATATAGTAATTATGTGAGTATATTATATAGAGGGTATGCGGACATATTATATAAGGATATGTAGAGTATGGTGATATGATATGTAGGGATATATAGGGTATGGGGATAACATATATTATAATAAGTATATAGAGAGTGCGTTGACATATTATATGTGGTTATAATATTATGTAAATTTATATAGAGAGTTCCTAAAATATTATACAGAATATATAGGTTATGGGAATATAATATGCAAGTATATTGAAGGTATGCATAATATGTAAGGATATATAGGATATATGGGGACACAATTTTGTAAGGATAGAGGCTATGTGGTCATACAATGTAAGGATATGTAAGGATATAAAGAGTATGAGGATATGATATGTAAGTATATTCAGGTTATATGGATATACTATGAACGGATATAGAAGAAGAAGCACTTTATTTCAAAATCAGTAAACCATAGGCCCATGTGATCATACAATATTATACATATACAGTTTAACAGACGTAGCAAGATCCGTACATATATGTATTAACAAATATCAGATGCAACAATAAACACAGTTATACTGTTTACTTCTTTTTAGAGAACACAAACAGAAAACAAAAATAGAAACAAACACATAAACACGTCAGAATTTCCATTTAAAATTTCACGGAGAAGGTGACTAAACATATATAAATATATCAATGTTATGGTTGATGTATTATACTTAATCGTATCTATGTCATGAACATATAAGCACATACACATACGTTTCAAACACAATCAAAAAAATGCTCTATTTGCATGTTCAAGCGTGACAAAACCACCACACACAAATATACATGACTATGTGAAAATAAAATATTACAATATTAAAATAATATAGAGCCACGGGACATAAGATCCGAGGATATATTGGGTAGGGGATATAATATATAGGGTATATTGGAACATAAGGATATAGAGGGTACGGGGACATACTACGTAAGGATATTTAAGGATATGAAGGGTATAGGGATATAATATGTAAGTATATGGAGGGTATGGGAACATAATATGAACAGATATAGAGAGTACGGGACATAACATTGGAGGATATATAGGGTATGGGGATGTAATATATAGAGTATATTGGAACATAAGAAAATATGGGTACGGGGACATACTATTTAAGGATATGTAGGATATATAGGGTATGGGTATATAATATGTAAGTATATTGAGGGTATGGGGACATAATATGTAAGTATATTGAGGGTATGGGATATAATATGTAAGTATATTGAGGGTATGGGGACATACTATGAACGGATATAGAGGTTAAGGAGACATACACTGTAATGATATATAGGTTGCGAGGACATGGTGTGTAAGGATATAGAGAGTATGTGTATATAATATAATTATGGGGTATATGGCAGGGGCATAGCTATGTTAAATTGAATAAGCAGGCCCGGTCATCGTTAGAGTACCAAAAGTGAAAGTATATTAGGTGGATCCGATGGCTTGCATGAACGGCGCTTATTGTGTTTATCGATAAAAGTTTGCATTCTGGAGTACCTCCTGTTATAACAAATGCTCCTCTGAGGAAAATTGAAACTAGATTAGCACTAGTGCATTTTTATACCCATAAACGGTATTGTTCTCTTTTATTACCACTCGATCAACATGATTCCTAATAGCAAAAAGAGAATACCATTATAGGATGCTTTCTGGCTATAGAAATTATTGTGTTAGCTAAATATCTCTAAAAATGGAACTTTAAAGCAAATTATTTTATTACATACATTTTGTTTTAGTGTCATACACAAAAAATAATATGTCTGCTAAAATTACATACAGGTAAAAGTACCAACACCACCAAAATCAAGACTTATTTATCAAGTTTATTCACCTGATATGCAGTAAATATGAATTACTTTTAGTTATGGCATAATTACTTTAGGATATCGTTTAAAACCACCCACAATATGTTGCTTAAAACAATTGTCAAACAAATTAATATTACTTCAGTTATTGTTTGATTGACGTGTCATTATCTAATGCAAAACATGGTTGCATGCCGTCATTGATATTTAAAATATATTGATGTATAAATAAAATTGTGCGTGGTGTGGGTGTGCACTCGCGCACATGTGTGCGTTTATGAAGTGCGTTTGACGATGCACCAACAAAGAAAAACTGTCATCTGACACCATAAGAAAAGCATTTTCAAGTGTGCATCAAGATATGGAATTTGTAACCGCAGGCCCCGGGTTCAATCCTCCGTGGTGCCACTGAGTTCCGTCGGTGTGTTCTTGGGCAAGACACTTCTCTCAGCCCCGTCCGTCGGATGGAGACGTAAACTGGGCGGTCCCGTGTATCGGTATATCCTCCGAGCACGTTAAAGAACCATAGGAATCTATTCGATAATAAGAGTAGGGCAGGTTCCCGGATTCCTGTTTATCCTTCCCCTTTCTCTGGGGCGGCTCTAAAAAACCTATACTGTGTTGATGAGCCGTTAAACAACATTCAATTCAATTCAATTCAAGATATGGAATGCACAATGTACATACTGAGCTTTCTCACCCACATAACTCAATAGTAGATTCAATTTGAGTTCTGAATGTCGTCTGCACGCAGTTGCCTAACACAAGAGAGACGTTGGTCTTATTCTGGTATTCAACTTTAAGTTTTCAAACGATTTAATATGACTTGAGCTACTTGCCAAATATTCTAGTCACACTCATTATTTTGGGGACTGAAAATAATTTATGATATGATATAATCTCGTTAAAGTGACACGTGTTTGCTATTGTGGATACTTAACCGGTGTTATTATTCTGAGGGTAATAAATCTCTTTCACCCAAGTCTTTTCGCTCTGTTAATTTAAAACCAGACGTATCAAATTATACGTCTGGTTACGAATTGAATAGTTTTACATCATAATGTATTCAAAAGATAGTCGGTAATCTGATATTTTACAATATTTCATCTACGCAGTTTGAATAGTAGGGATTTCACTCCATCAGTGGAAGTTGTAGTTAACTATTATATCATATTTTAATAATTGTGTTATATATAATGGAGACGTTATGATTACATACGTTTCTGCCGTACACATTCATGGTTAGACATTTGTATGATATAAGGCTGATTTATTTTCAATCTTAATTTTAAAAACTTAAACAGCTGATATAGTTTATCACGTCAATGAACATATCAAGCGGTTTATGTCCTATACAGCCATGTTTTGAAATTCATTATGACTGAAATGCACCCATTGCGTAGGATGTTGATATTGTAAACCCGTTGCGACAGGATGTTCATATAAATTGTGATACATACTAAAACTATTTAAGTGTTAAATAAGAAGCATGCATACATGTCTGTCCATCCATCCAGCGTACTACAATGTCTTATGGTGTTACCGAACTTGCATCAACTCTTACATATACTCTTAGAAAAACAGTTAAGAATGAGTTACGATCAATATTTTGTCAGGTTTGGGGGGGGGGGGGGGGGGGGCGCATGGATCTTTAAGGGCGCATGGATCTTTAAAAAGAGCACATGCCTTTCGAAATATTTTTGTTCTGGATATGCAAAATCCCAAACAAACATGTATTAGTTTTGCCAACACACTGTTGTTACAGATGTGATCGTTATTAGTTAATAATAGGATTGAAATGATATTAGATTTTAAATGTTACATACGGGTGATTGTTTAGTTTTCTTTTCATTAGTGAATACAATTCCCAGTTCTCTGTTATTAAATGTTATAATTGTTACAATTCGAGTCTGTATTTGTATGTTACGTTACCATTAATATTTCATTAAATTAATAATAAGCTCGTGTTTTTTATATCCGTGAGATTTAAATTTAACAAATAAAAGATTTTCTAATAGATATATTCTAATACACGCATGGTCCCATATGCATTCTACATTTCGATCAACAGTGTAGCATGAACTAGCAAACTTACAGTGGTTTAATAATCGCTTTTAACATAGTTTAAAAGGTCGTAACTGCCAGATACAACTTTTTGATGAACATCTTCCTTTCCGATTATTAATAGCATAAGCTCGTAAGTGCAATTGTTCAGATTGCAAAGTCAAACTTTTTTTTTAAGATAACAAATACTTTAATTTATAAGAAAGCAAAGTACAGCTTATGTCATATGAGATTGTTCAGAGAATTCGCACAGTTGATACCGTCAGTCCGTTTTTTTCACTTTCCCAAAAAAATACCATCGATATATGAATTTGTATCCCTAATTTGAATTTTTATTTGTTGCTTAGCAGTGAAATAGTGGATTTTAGCAATGAAATAAAAGTGGTATCTCATACGTGTGAAATATAAAGTTTTATTTTTTCACTGACGGAACTACTTGTTTTTTTTATTTTTTCCGAAAGTTGCTATAAAGGTTAAATCATTGGATTGGAAGTAACTTAACTAAACAAATGAGTCGTAGATTATTGAAATCGGTTAAGTAGTTTAGAAGATATGGGGAATTAAAAACAGCAATTTTATCATACTAAGCCAATGACGTCGTCAATTTTTTATTTAGCTTTCTGCATACTGCAGTACACTTTGATTATAAAACATAAAATAAAAAGAAAACTTGTTGTTTAGTCGTAAATAACAGATTTTATGTCATCTCGAAGTGATCAAACTTCAATATTTACACTCATGCTTCGCATTCGTGAAAATATAAAGTTTTCACATTTCTTGATAAGATAAAATCTGTTATTCACTCCAAAACAACCTATTCAACAATGTTGTAGTGACACTATGCGAAAAAGTCGCTTAGTTAAGGAGTTAGCTGAGACCAGCTAGAAAATGGGCTTATTATATATCAAATGAAAGGTAAGTATGTGTACTAAACGATCCCACCAAAATTACTTGCCCAAAGTGGTACAGTTTTTTTAAAATGGCGCCTGAACACCACAACCCATAAATAACAAATTTCAGCAAAATATTAGCTACCGACTTAAATTATAAGTTTCAGAAAATATAAACATCTTCCTACGTACGTAAAATAATTGTGTATGCTATATTTCATGTTTAACTAAAAATTATTTCTTAAATATAAGGAATAATACTATACTTAAAAATATCGATTTTTTTTTAAAATAGGACAATTATATTTTGTTTAATACATGTTCACGTGAAATTAATTAATCAATTCATTTTAGTTCAATAATAAATGTAATAAAATATGTAAGAACAGATTTACTACAAAATAAATAATATAAAACGCATAAACTTTCTCAAATTATGACGAAACTTTTCCTACTCCGATTTTTATATTTTAATGCTTAAACATGTATGCTACTAATCATATGAAAGTCTTTTGTTGTTGCTTTAAAGTTACTGTTATATTATGCAATATATTGATACTATGCATGATTTAAAATGTCCAAAATGATTTTAAACTGTATATAAAGGGAGATAATTAAACAATGGCGTTGTTCTAATCTTATTAGTTTTTTAATGAATATATAAATTTTTCACTTTTTTAATTAGATTTACTCGTTATTCTGTACAATACATACATGAACCACTCTGATTTTAATGTTGGAAAGATACTTTACTACTCTTTTGGTGCTGAGATGAAGACGGTTGTATAATTATCTAAGTTTAAGAATGTTCACAACGCGCACTTATTTTCCCGCAATTCAAAGTACTAATTGATTTTGTATTGTTCTTGCATTATACCTGCGTGTAAAATAGTTTAAAAAAAGTGTGTCCATTACCAATGGTGGATTCTTCTTCACTATTGAGAATCCATATCACTTGCGAAGACAAATATAGTTTTTGGAAGGTTGTTTTTCTTTGATGTTGTGTTTGGCAGGTTGCTTTTCTTCGACAGGATACAGTCTACCACCGAAAATTAGGTATATGATTTTGGCTCAAAGAAGCTAATCAATCTTCTGAATTAATTCCGTTTCTGTGCCTGTTATAGCAAACAGTAGATGACAAGAATACATTTCACTCGTTATCAAGTATGTGCTTTCAAACGAAAGATGGTGACGACAGTACCTCTATTTTAATTCCAAGAAATAAGGAACAGTCAAGTAAAATTTCGCATGAAAATAAGCTATACATGTATTAATAACTACAATTACCTTTTAAAAGTCTACTACAAGACCAGTCTCAGCAAGATACCTTTCGCTTTAGTAATTAATTTTGGAATTAATATCAAATACTTCACATGAGATTTCCTGAGATCTATGCCTTGCCGAAACACTGCAATTATTGATATGACATCTGATGAAAATATATATTGTTGGCCTTTTTCCAGTTCATGAGCCTAATACGAATGCATTGTATGCTCCTATCATATATCCATACAAGTCCAACCGGTATGTCCACCATATACACGTCTATCTCTATCAAGTATTGTCAGGCAAAGACAAACATATTCAGACGATGGACCAGCAATTGATGCAGTTGCACAGCAAGTGAACTCAGGTCTAAGTCCACATAACTCCATTCACATTGTGTTCGACTAGCAGATAGGAAGGTATAAGGTGACGCTAGGCAAATAGATTTGCTTACATACTCTAATGAATATGCTTCTTCTACAGTTGAGAGTATGTTGGCTGGAAAGAGTACCACAGAAGTGTTCTTGGGCTAACACCAACATATGAAGCGCTAATGACGGTGCTTCTTGTGTCGTTCTTTTTTTCTTTTTTTTTGTCACTTTGACAGATAAGGGAAACACTTTATAATGGTTCAGATAAAGCATCCATTGATTCAGCAGATGACGCCACGCAATTGAAATGGCCATATCAGGTAATATCGCTCAGGAAATCTCAGAACTTGGTTCTTACGGTTTCTCAAAGTCTGCAACATTCAAGTTCTGATTTATGTTTCTGGAAAAAGTTGATGTTAACCAGCATTAGGGCGGAAAGATCGGTTGATTGGATATTACATCTCGCGACGCAGACAAGTATGCTGCCTTATTTCGTCAGCATAAAACATTCTAACTACGCAAAATAGTTACCTGTACCTTTTGGAAATGCTCGTAGATATACTAGAAAACATGTAAAACATTGTTTTCACAAGGCCAGTTTACCTATCGACACTGCGAAAATGGAACATTTATCGGTATCTGGAGCAACAAACCACTATTTGTGACTCTAAAGGTGCATTTTCCCCTGCAGTTCTTGACTTACCAGTTGCGACTCTGTTTGATCATTTTATGTAATTGGAAATAAAACAATTATCCTGGTGATGAAGGTAAATAGTGCTTTTAGCTTCAAAAATAGAGTTGCAATTAAAGATGACTCAGGCTATGACAGGGGTTTTGAAACAGGTCTTCTGCGACAAGGACTATCACAACCTGACTTCTATGGTGATGTGATTTATAAACTTCGTAAGATTCTTGGTCATGATACTATCATTGTTAAACTTGTTAAAAAGTTTATCAAAAGGGGTTATGACCCTTTCATTTTGCAACGAACTGCATGCTTGGTGGTGGACCCTTTTACAGTTCGCCACTATGCTTTCCTCTTTAATTGTACGATGACCGGACAGGCTGTGGACCCTATGATGACGCCTACCTAAAACCCATTGGGACGGTGGCGTTTGATGTTTGTCCATGATCTTTCTTGTCGTGCACTTAATGGTGTATTCTCTTACTGCTCTGGCTTCTGCCAAGTCATTGAGTACCTTCATTGTGGCTTTCTATGCTATTGGTTTTTTTTGTATTATATTTACACGAGCATATTTGTGTTTTACTTATATTGCCTTTTGATGCTGCCTTGTTGGTTAGAGATTAGATCATGGCGGGGATTTCTTTATTTACACTGTCCTGTTTTAATGGGATGACAGTAGGGTAAGTGTGAGGTTTGGTGCACCCTAGAACCGGTTTAAACCCCCAGTGGCCTACTTTGCCACTGACCGTTCCAAGGCGGTAGCCCTATTGTCAACCCTTTTGTGTTTGTGATGTCGTTTGCATTTTTTATTACTTTTGCCTTTTCGTTTGTCTGTTTGCGTGTTTGTTTTTGTGTTTTGTGGTTGACTGTCGTCCTTGAATGCTGCTTTCCCTGTCTGATATCTTTATCCTTCTTTAGCAGCCATTTTCGTAAGAAACAAAGAAACATTGTGCAGTGTTTCACCATAGTTTAGACAAACTATGAAAGAAGTTGTCGGATTAAAATTTATCTGTTTAGCAAAGCTTCCACCATGATGTGAAGGTAGTTTTAAGCTCCCTGTAAGACAATGCATCGACTCAAAAAACACTAAGGATGAATGCCGATAATTCAAAACAAGAGCCTGAGTTCATTGTTAGACATGGATAGGAAATGAGTGAACGGATTGAAACAGACGTATATTTTGGGAGAAATGGCATCAGATCTTCTCGTAACACATCATGCATTTGCAGCTGTAAACGGTCATGTTCCACAGCATCATACGTTTGCATAAGAAACAACATGTCATTCATGATAACCGCATTTTTTGGAAGAAATCGGATATATTGTTTTTGAAGCAGTCCGTCCGTCACTCTGTCAATCCGTCCGTCACGACCTTGTGGACGGAACTACTCTTGAACTGTTCGAGATATTAATAATCCGTCTTTACAGAAATTTTGATTATGTCAAAAGGTTTTCATTTAAGATAAGTCTGCTACTTTTATCTCTTGTTTATGATTCTTGCTTCCAAGAGATCCCCTGTACAGTATTTATTGACATTCACACTAGCATTTATTTAGTACTGTGTGGCGGCCGTAAAAAGACTACAAATTAGTAGTGTTATTACTTACTGATCCTGTGGAATCATCAAGCCCAATCTGTGTGGCTTTAAAGTAGAATATCGCTTAAACCAGTGTTAGGAAGCGTGACAGGTTTGCACTTTACATTACCTCTCATGAACAGAATCAATAAAACCGAGTCTGCTACTTGTATCTCTTGTTTGTGTTTGTTGCTTCCATCAGTAGTTATTGACCTTGGCCGTCTAAGTTCACAACTCATTTTTTTCTTCAAAAAAATACTTTTGGATGGAACTCCTTCCAGACCATTCGAGGTAAGAAGCTGAAACGTTACGGGAAGCTTGTTGAAGATGAGGTTGTCACTAAAGGTCTGAAATTTGATCTTCATGATCAAGGTAAAGGTCAGGATTTATTGTTTTGCCTGAAAATGGCTTGTGCACGGAAATCCTTCTAGACCGTTCAAGGTAATAAGCTGAAACTGAGTATGAAGCTTGTTGAGGATGAGAGTATGTCAATGAAGTTCTGAAATTTGAACTACACCATCAAGGTCAAGGTCTGGACTTGCGGTATCATTAAGATATCGAAAATACGGATGTTTTGTGATGACTTCCATCGATTGGCTCTAGTTGAGCGTTGTAAGTGTAAATCAGACGAACACTTTTGTAACAAAGATAACCCAAGCCCAGTACAATGATGCTATGGTAGTAGGAAATATCAAGGAGAACTTAACATTGTCATGCATAGTGAAGTGGAAATGTAACTTAAGAACAAAAAATAACACTTTAATAATGCAAAAGATTAAAATCACAATGGAAGATGTAATATGTATTCCTGAATACTGTAAAAAGTTGCCATTGGTGGAAACATATGCACAAAGATATAGTTCACATATCATAAGTATAAAAAGTGAACTTAACCTCAAAAGAAGGTATGAAATTCACAATTTTTTACAAGGATATATAGAAGAAAAGTATGTGACACTATACATATAAAAGGCTTGACACCTTGGTATCGCATTGAAACAGTTTAGGAAATGTGAATTATGCTTACTATCGAATATATTCCTACGGTTCTTTAAAGTGCTCGAAGGACAGACTCCGATACAAAGACAGCCCGGTTAACACTTCCGTGTTGTGTGTGAGTTAAAAAATTAAATAGTTCAATACACTGATATCCATCTTAAAGCTTAATGTAGGCAATTCTTAACGCATATAGTAAAACATAGTTACATTTAAACTTGTTGAACGTATAATAAAACATAGTTAAATTTAAACTTGTTGAACGTAAACAACAAATATTAAATTTAGAAACATAATAAATCTTCATAAAACTGATTTCCAGGTGTCTTTTGGTGTCACCATAACTCTTTTTAGAAACGTTTTCTTTAAATTAATGTATTTTAAAACACATGTTAGATGCAGATTGTAATCAGTAAGGCTTAATACTTCATTTGCTATCAATCCACCAGTGGTTTACGATAAAAGCAAAGCTGCATATGTTTGATAATTTTTTAATTTTATTATCTCCCTTTATGCATCCATTTATTGCGTCTGTTTTCAAAAAATAAGTCACATATATGGAATATTTTTTCTATTAAAAGTTTAACACAAAATACCTAACACATTTTTTTGCAAAAGATTGCTTTAGAGTTTGTTCATTCATATCTTTGGTGATTTATGTTTAAACCAATATTTTTTTTGTTTTATGAGGGTCGTGTATTTTAACCGTTGACTGCCAAAAATCGTACCACTTTGCGCAAGTAATTTCAACTGATCCTTGTTGGAGAGGGTTTATACTTTCCAATGATATCATAGTTATCCATTTTATAGGTGGTCCCAACAATTTTTAAGAATAACGTCAATTGTCACTGCAACACAATACTGTCTGCTGATTTGAATTTCAATTTGCTTTTCGTGATCTATGTCTGGCCTTTTACCCCCTGTAAGGTGGTCTTTAATGATCTGATAACAGCTATTCAGTTGATGGAAAATAAACATCAACCTGAGACTCTATAATAATTTGAATCACGTATTTACGTTAGTTAAAGATGTGTACAGTTAATATTTATCAATTTTCACACACGTACTATGTATGCACTCTTTCGCAATAATGGGACTGTTACTGTTG